>PVKA01008302.1:0-31789 GCA_004027165.1 Ctenomys sociabilis | reverse complement strand
AACCTAGAGCCCCTTGACTCCCCGATGATTAAAAATATAATTTAGTGTCATCATTTTCGCCGTGGGCTGCATGGAAAGTGGTAGGTTGGAATCAACTTGATGGGATTCCAATAACGTAACTTTGGGATTACAAATATTGGTTTCTTGGACTGAGACGAGGACCAGGAAGTGTCTCCTACACTATAGCTTTGAAAGAATCACAATGACAATATCATTGTCTCAGCATTTATATACTGAACGTTTAGCCTTTTTTCCAGTTCTGAAGGTCTCTGGTGATGTTTAAGAGCCAAAGTCAGGGCCACAGATCAAATTTTCTTATCTCTTTCCTTGTCTTAGTCACAAAGAAAGTAAGGTAAGATATTCTTGCTTTTAAAATCTGGGCTTCTGAAAAAACTGTTGCAAGAATCATCTCATTTCCAGTGGGCTTAGCTCTAAAAATAAGAGGCCCATTTCATGGTCTAGTGGAGATCTGGTGTGAAATATGTCACAGCTTAATGGAAAACATCAGCTTAATGCTTTTCAGCAGTTATCTTCAAAGTTTAGTTATTAGAAACTCTCCAGCTCAGTAGTACCGTTTCCTGCTTGCATCAGTGATTGACTTTCTCATTAGTTAATAACATGAGTTAATTGGAGAAAATTAGATTTTTTTTTGGCAAGATTTAGCATGGCCCTTTGATAACAAAACCAATGGCCCTTCCAAGTTTTAGATTTTCTTAATTTTCTCCTTAATTAAAACCACTGATTTTTATGGGGAATTAAATGAATTGCATGCTTTTCTAATGGAAGTAAGTTTAGGCTATACAAACACCAACTCATGCCTTAGTACAGATATTAACAATTTATTACTACAAAACTCAAAATGATCTCTTTTTACCTCAAATAACAGTAGATCTGTTTGGGAGATTTTTTAGTATTTAGTAGAAAACATTGAGGCTTTCAAGCTCAAGTCCCAGGAAGGCCACTATTTCTACAGGGTCTCTGCATATCCACCAAGTTTGAACTGACAGAGGCTGAGTGAGAACTGACACTGCCTTCAGGGCTTTCCTGGAAACCCAGGGGTTTGGTATAGAGAAGTGGAGAAAAGAGCTGCATGTGAAGAAGATCAAGTGGAGCATGTGGAAAGGATATTCTTTGCCTCTGCTCTGCAAAGTGAGGGGAGAAGCCCACAGTGGAGCTCATACATCACTCATTTTCCCAAAGAGAATCAAAGGACCCTGATGTGTCAGTTAGCAGCTTCACCGGAGGCTTCTCTTCTGTTAGCTTCTCCTCAGGCAGCATCCGGAGTCCTCATGAAAAGGCAAGTGGCTTGCAGCAAATCCACACCAGTATATGCGTTAAAAGTGACCAACAAACACAGAGCCACATTTTCTGACACAGGGGAACCAGCAGTTAGCATGACTGCAGAGTAATGTGATAGCATAAATTAAAAACATATGCAAATGTTTGCATTCAGGAATGTGGCCTTTAGAACTGTGTTGCACAAAGATTTGCTTGGATGTACACTGTCTTAAGACACTGTCTCTAAAAGCAAAAGAAAATCTTAAGGCTATGTCTACTATTAGGGCAATATTTTACAGCACATTTGTGCTATAGAATTCTAGTGGGTAATAAACAGAATGCACAACAATCATGTCAGAACAGGGGAGAATGTTAGTAATACTTGGTTAAATGAAAAAGGCAATAATAGATAACACATGTATCAGTGTATTTGTAACATATATATGTTACACATGTATATAGAGGTTCAATTTTTAAAAGAAAATAATATATTTCTATGAACATGTCTCTGTGTCTTATGCATGAAAAAAGACCAGAAGGTATGAGACAAACTATTCACAACAACAAGTGGATGTACAATGGACTACAAAAGAATTTATATTGTTTACTTGATGCACTTAAATATTATAAATTTCCTAACATTAGAAGATATTATGGGACTGGGAAGATTGCTCAGCAGAATAAGCACTTCCCTGGCAAGTACAAGGGTCTGAGTTCAATCCCCGGTTCCACCAAAAAATAAAAGAAGACATTACTAAGGCTGGTCAGATAGCTTAGTGAACTAAAGTACCTGCTTAGGTAGGCACAGGGACTGGTGTTAGACCCTTGGTGTGCTGGAAGGGCACACCTCCTAGCACGCTGAGACTGCAAATGGGGCTGGGCATGATGGTGCACACCTGTAATCCCAGCTCCTGGGAGGCTGAAAACTGGAGGATCACCTTAAGTCCAATCTGTGTAGAGAGACCCTGTAAATCCTATACTAAATACATAAAAAAGAAGACATCACTGCAACATTTTACAAGAGCATGGTTGGACATAGAATTTTGGTTTGAGATCATGAATAAATGCTGCAGATGTATGGAGGTATTGGTTGTACAACAACACGGATATACTTAACATCACCGAGCTGTACATTAAACAGTTAAAATGGTAAATTTTATGTTGTGTGCATCTTATCACAGCGAAAAAATAGGTGATGCCCCTTGCAAAGGGATTTCTGTTATGTAAGAGGTTGACAGGGCATAGGTGAGGGACGAGTGTGGTGAAGTAGACGGACCCATATTGTAAAGCACCCTGAATGCATCGTAGCAGGTGATGCCACAGGGCCTTAGCATTACGATGTTACCTTTGAGGAGTTAGGATAAGGCAAAGGTCACCTTCACCTGTGACCTCTTGGGAGGCTTCCCTTTGGTGCTGCAGATATTTGGAAGAAGGTTCTCTGTGGTGCCTTAAGTCAAGTCACCATGCCTACAGCCTCCTCTTCAGCAGTGGCTCTTTTTTCCCCTTATAAGAGTGCCTGTCGAGAATAACGTAACATGCTGATGACTACATACATGTATCAGTGTATTTGTAACATACATGTTACACATGCATATTGAGGTTCAATTTTTAAATTGGACCTGTTTGTACTGGAATTCTCTGAAAGTCTACATTACATTATTGACTATTTAATTGTGACTATAATTTTAAAGCCTCAAATATATCATCTCTGACACAAAAAATCAAATATTGGTATGTATAAAATAGAACTAGGAAAGCAGGGTTAATTTCCGTTTATACTACCAAGGAGTGTCATTAATTTTAAGAAATCCAATCAATAAACATTTATCAAATGCCTTCACTCTAAGCAAAAATGTGCCATGTAAGTGTCTAACCTTAAAAGGGTTAAAAACCCATAAAGGCAACAGTGAAAACACAAAGTACTGAGCCAAATTGGATTGGATGGGGATGAGTTTGATGGGATTGGATTAGACCAAATTGGATTTTGTGTGCTTTGATACAATAAGTATTTAACACCTGCTAAAATATCCCACTGCACAAAGTGGTAGGGGTTTAAAGAAGAGAATAAAAGGGTCAATAAAATGTGTTCCTTCTCTTCTAAGACTTCTGACTGAAGGGGCAGCAGGAATGAGGGAGTTAAAATGCAAAACACATGGAGATATTATAATAAAGTTATACCCATAAAGTTGGGAGGGTAGCTACTCTACCTGTGGTGGTCCACAGACTGAACGTGGGCACGGACACAGACAAGAGGTGTGGGGACATTCAGGTGGAGGGAGCACGTGGGCCAAGGCCTGGAGGGAGAATGCGCCCAAGCGCTAAGGGACAGAATGGTCCATTTCACCCAGGCACAGCGGGAGGAGGCACAGGCCTCCACATGAGATAAATTAAGAGAGGAATGTAGGGCTGAGCCTCGGGGCCCTTGGAAGGAATCAGTCACAGAGTCCAGGGGCTACAAAGGCTGAAGGAGATTCTGCTCAGAGCCCAGAGCTTTTATACACAGGAAGCCATCTGCTCTAGTCCCCTCTGATCTTGTCCCCACAAAACCATCATGATCATCTTTTGGGAACTGCAGATCAGACCATGCCACTGTTTGCTCACACTCTTGCACTAGTTTGCTACTTTGTGTTTTGTGATACTAGAGAGTAAACCCAGGGCCTTTTTTTGGAAGCTATATGCCCAGACACTTTTTTTCCACATAGGGTCTTACTAAATCCCCCATTGTCTAGACTGGGTTTGAACTAGTGGTCCTTTTGCCTCCACCTCCCGGAGTGCTGGGATTGTATTTATGTGATAACACATATGGCTCCCTTCTCTTTTACAGTAAGTTCAAAATATCGATGTGCCAGATAGGATAGGGGTTCTATATCTCTGAACCCACCTTGGAACAAGTCATTCTCTTCTCATTATGTTCCAGACTGCCTGACCTGCTCCTCTTGATTCTAGAGTACTATGCCGTACCTGCTGTGCTAGCTGCAATGCTACAAAATAGTGACTGGTCCACACATATCTGGGATAAAATAAGGAGTTCAGGAATGCATGGATAAGCGAAAGCATACGTGAATCACCTGTGTGATTCAGACTTGTCAAATGTCCCCTGGGGAGGGACCTCCTGCTTTGCTTGAAGAGCAAAAAGCAAATAATAGAAGGAGAAAGTCTCTGGGGTGAACACAGAAGAAGCTGAGGACATTTACACTTTTTCTTTTTTTGTATTTTAGGGAAGGGTCTACAGAGGTCTCACTACTAGCTCGGACTCATAGTGATCCACCTATTTTGCAGCCTCCCAAGAGCTTGGATTACAGGCAGGTGCCACCACACCCCATCTCAATTGCTGTCTCAGTGCATCCCAGGGTGTGGAGCCAACACGGCAGACCCGGGAATTGAACCCCAGGCCTCTGCGCCTGCTTGCAGGCTCTTTGATCCACTGAGCTATTTGGCCAGCCTGACATTTACATTTATTTGTGTACTGACAGTTAGTTTATTACAAGCAAAAAAGAGGACAGGATTGGAAGACAATGAAAAAATGAAACAGGAAGAAAGGGAAGTATCCCTAACAGGTCTGCAGAACAGCTTCCTGGGTCTATCAGAAAGGATGAGCTTGCAGAAAGTCAGTGGGGTGAGAGGCTTCTGGGGTAGAAGAAGAAAGAGTGTTGGGCCGACTCAGGATCTGTCAGGATGGGCAGGATAGAAGGACAAGAGAATTTCAGAGCAGAACAAGGACATAATTGCATTTGTCTTTCATGGCATCCAGAATGGGCCTGAGAAGACAGAAGGGGAGTGTGAGAGATGTACATTCATTCACGAGAATGTGACCAGAAATTAGGACACATCATGATCATGGAAGAGAGCATCTGTTACAACAAAGCTGCTGGCTGGGTGAAATGAAAAAGCTCACGGGAATTAAGGACAGGAAGTTGCCGGTCCTGGGCCTGAGCCAATCAGAGGTACTAGCTAACCATGGGGGCATGTTTTATGGTATGTATTATCATCATCTCATGTGTATTTGTTGATTTACTTGTATTATCTATTTCTTATCACCCTGAACTACGATCTCCTCAAGGGCGGGGACTAGTGTTTTTCCTAAGTGACAGCCAGTGCCTATTACAGGTACAGATGCTCATTAGTATTTAGAGAATGAATGACTGAGAGATGTGTGACTGTACCTCACCACCCCTCTTTCTATGTTTTTAAGTGTGAAGCAGACCCTGCTGAGAGTAGCTACATGACAGAAGGGGAAAGCTTGACTTTGGAGCTATGTGAAGACTCAGTTCTGTGAAGCTGTTCAGCTCTGGATTCTGTGGAATTGCTTGCATGATTCTTTAATTGCTTGGGCTTTTTTCTTCCTCACTTTTAAGAAGTGTATGCACTTCGTGGAGTCAGGCTCTATGCATCAAGCATATTAACATTTAGTATTCTTCTAAATACTCAGAGCCTTCAACCTAAGACTGGGAAAATGAAAAGCAAAGTAGCAGCTGGAGAGCAGGTTTGGTAGTCAAGCAGACTGTCTGTCATAGGTTGCTACAACTACCCCTATAGGTGATCATCAGTAACTGTATAGCTTTTTATCTGTAAAATAGGGGCAAAAACTAGCACATTAGCTCATAGAGTTGATGTCAAACTTAAATGAGATAAAATATAACCATTTGTGCCAAGCACATGATAATTCATATATGATAGCTAATGATCAGAATAAGGTCTTATCTGTTATTTTGACCAAGTAATCTGCAGTTGTATTTAGGGCTTACCATTGGAGCAATGGCATACTCATGCTCTTTTTGGTACCTTGACTAAAAGGGACAGGTCCTTTCCTGGTTTGCTTCAGCAGCAGTGACTCCTCACCCCAAATCAGCCATTCATTAGAAACAAGTCCACGTCCAAGCTCCTGCAGGGGGGTGGGCAGGGCATGCACAGCTCCATGCTGCCCTCTGCTGATGGTATTTTGGGCTACCCCCGCCACCACCACCTTTCCTGCTCCCGACTTTGTGCAGTGCTGACATAGTTGTGAAAATAATCTGTAGGAGGAGCACCAATGGGAAGGCATCCTGGAGATCACAAGATCCTGGTGAGGGACACACGGCAGCAGTTGTTTGTTTAGCTCACTTTGCCTATACCTATGTTCCCATTCGCTCCTAAAGATTGACTGTTTCTGCATCAGTGAAAATCGCAGCATCTACAAAGGACCCTGGAGCTCAGCTGAGGTGGTTTGGAAGCCCTCAGATGGGCAGCATCCAGCCTAAGATCACCAGCTAAATTATGACTTTGGCCTCATGAATGCTAGGTGATAACCAGCTACACAGCACTTTTCTTCTGTTAGGGAAACCTCCTGGTGTTCAGTGTAAAATGCTAATTATTCTCGGAAGACATCTGCATTGTTTATAGCATCAGCTGAAAGTCATATCAATGTTCATAGGTGCCATGTCCATAACTCTCCATTGCCTCATCCTTCACAGCCAACAAATAAGCTGGGATTTGGAATTCCATGTACCTGTCATTTGCTCCATCTGCTTTGGTACTAACTGGCACCTATCTCTCCTGGGTGATTAATGTTGGCTGCTACTGGTTTCTCTTGCTTTATTTCTCTCTGTCTCCTTTACAATGTTCTTTCTCCTCAGAAGCTGGAATGAACTGACGTCACTTCACAGACCAGTCTTGGTCAAAATCTTTCTCTTAGTACTTACCATGACCTAGCATGGGTAGTGTGGTGGACTGACAACCAGTGAGCAACTCGTGGCACCCAGATGACCTGAATCAGTGCGGTGCTGCATATGGGGGCCCATGCGAGGATTGCTGCCAATGAAATAAAAGGGAGAACTGGAGAAGAAGAGCTGTTGGTAGGGGGCTGTTGGCTCTCCTGGAGGAGCTTGTCATGCTGGCCTTGCTGATATGAACTTGTCTGTTCTCATTGTGCTGCTGACAATGGCTGCAGTTCACGTTGAGGGAGCTCTGGTCCTTATCTTGAGCATCACTTCCTCCATCCAGAAGGATTTCCCAGTGTGTTGCACTCGCTTTCCTGTTATAAATTCTGCTGTTCTCATCTTCAG
Source organism: Ctenomys sociabilis (assembly GCA_004027165.1). Classification (NCBI taxonomy): domain Eukaryota; kingdom Metazoa; phylum Chordata; class Mammalia; order Rodentia; family Ctenomyidae; genus Ctenomys; species Ctenomys sociabilis. The sequence continues at coordinate 24,470 of PVKA01008302.1, read as the reverse complement.
AGAAGCACAGAACCTCACTGCTGCTGCGGATGACTGTGCTACTTCTCGGGGGGAGCTCAGGCTGCTATTCTGAGCATCATTTCCTGGTTCCAGGGCCAGTCTCTCCGCTTGCTAGCACGGATCCTTCATTCTGCTAGAAAAGACTTTCTAGCTCTCGCCACTGACCTTGAGTCCTTCTCAGTGAAACAGACCTACATTGCTGTAGGCTCTTGACGTCCAGTTGGACTTGTGGGGGACTCTGTGATGGGCTCTAGGTCTTTAGCTGGACTCATGTAGGAGTTGCCATGGGATCCAAGGTCCCAGCTGGATTCTTTGAGTCCTTAGTGTGTGGACAGATTTCTTATACTCTTTTACACTTCACTCTTTGGGTGACTACTCTAAAATAATCCTATAAACGACGTGTCCTGTATTAAATTGTCCCTCTTGCAAACCTCGAGTACAGCAGGTGGCAAACCTATAGTACCTGTATTCTTTATTTTTAAGATTTTATTTATTTATTTGTTTGTTTAGTTTTGTAGTTTTAGGGAAAGGTATACAGGGTGTTCAGGGTCTCACTACTACATCAGACTCATAGTGATCTGCCTGTTTATAGCCTCCCAACAGCTGGGATTACAGGCACGAGCCACCACACCCAGTCTCAGTCGCTATCTCAGGGTACCCCAGGGGTAAGACCGTCACAGCAGGCCTGGAGATCGAAACCCCGGCCCCTTTCCCACTTGCAGGCTCTTTAATCCATTGAGCTACTTGGCTGACCTTTATTTTTCTTGTAAGACCAAAGATGTTAAACTATGAATCATTTTCTCCAAAATAAAACCTCAGCATTCAGGTTTAAGTGCAGTGTTGGCACTTTGCAATGAATAAGTGGGCTTGATATTGCAGTTTAGGGTTGCTTTTGTCTCCCAAACATTCACCATCACTAGGTCTTAGTGCATCACCCATCGTGGTCTGTCTATCCCAGTGTAGCTCCAGTCTCATTACATATCCATACCTCACTGGTTCTCCACATTCTAACCAGCTGAGACTCTCTTCTATGCCTGCAGCACAGCACACCTTTGCCTTTGTATTTTCTCTTCCCTCTTCCTGGAACACTCTTCTCTGTATACTCCTCATGGTTAGCTCTTCTTTTTCCTTTTTCTCAGTAGAGACGTCTCATCTTAGAGAAGCCCATAATAACCACTTTGTATAAAATAACCTGTTCCTCAGCTTTCTTCTTACCACATTGTTCTTTATTATATTCCCTGGTAATTTCCTTCACGGCAGTAATCACTGTCTGTCATGGTCATGTTTCTTTGTGTAAAGTACATTCTCCATTAGACTATGATTAGCAGAAGAGCAAAGATCTTGCCCCTCGCCATTCTAGTTTCAGTGCTGTGAAGTGCTTTTGGGGGGTAGTGTGGGGCAGGATGTTGTGTTCTGTGTCACTGATTAACTCTTCCCTGTGAAATCCTGTGTGCAGGGCCAGCCAAATAGCTTAGCAGACTGAAGCACCTGCAAGCAGGTGCAGGGGCTGGGGGTTCGATCACCGTGCCTGCTTTGCCAGCCCCACCCTCAGGGCATGCTGAGATAGCTATTGAGACTGGGCATGGTGCATGCCTGTAATCCTAGCTCTTGGGAGGCTGTAAGCAGGCAGATCACTATGAGTCTGATGTAGTAGTGAGACCCAGAACATCCTATAGACGCTTCCCTAAAATACAAGAAAAGAAAGAAAGAAAAGAAAAAGAAAAAGAAAAGAAAGAAATTCCATGTGGAGCTGCTTTTCCAGCTGTGTCTAACCACATGGAGCTATCTCAGTCAGACCATGCTCTTACACTGGTTGACTTAGTGGATGACCATCTATAGGGATCTCACCTTGCACAGCTGGGTTGGCATAGGTATCTGCATATGCACAGACAAGTCTTTTATATTTACCTAAAATTATAGTTTTTCTTCCATGTAACTTATAAGAGTAATTTTCAATTCTTTTTCTCATTCATTGGTCAAAGTCTTAGTAACAAGATTTGATAGCTCTAAATGCTATCTCATCGCACTAATGCAAACTTTATATTGTTTATTTGGAGATAGTTTTTCCTTGAGGAATTATTTCCAAGAAAAACAACTGAATAGAGAGAGAAACTCCAGTTGCCATAAAAATTAAAACCAGAAATCATTTTGTGTGTGTCATTCCTCTCTGGTCCTACCTCAAGCAACGAGTGGGACCAGATCCTGAAGGGTGAATAATATGAATGAATGTCACAAGAGACAGAACTAATGAGCCCATATCTTGCAAAATCACTATAATGTATTCTACCACAGGAAGCAGACTGAGTAGGAATGCGGGTACATGTGAAATAATAAACATCCAGTAAAGAAATGCACTGAAGCACATCGTGATGCGCACCTAGCATCGCAGCTCCTTTTGACTTAGTAACAATAATCTTAGCATACAAAGTGGAATTCAGTCAGATGTGGCCCTGGATGGGCAAGGTGCTGAGTCACTTGCTCAGGGGAAGCCGCAGACCTTCAGCACTCTTGAAGACAGCTGTGAGGTAATAGAATTACAGTCTGTGTCTCTGAGAGTGCATCACCTGATCGTGTCAGCCTGCCTTTAGGCAAAGCCTGCTTTCAGATGCATCAGTGTTCCCTTCCGGCACCATTTCTAGGACATCTGTTCATCCTGTTCTGTGGCATATACAAAGTGGAAAGAAAGGAAGCTCTCTGGGGAAGGTGTAGGAATTAACAATGCTCTCCTATACGTGTTCATCTATTCACCCCTTTTGATATAATCAGGCTTCATTTCCTAGGTCATTTCCATTTTTTCTATTCAAAATGAAAAGTATTTAGTTTTGCTGAGGTAATAGGGAAGTACTCTTTTATTGTCTTCAAAAAAATTTTAATCTTTTATTGCATAAATTTCTGCTGTTTCATATGTGAGAAATCTACTGTTTATAATTCAATATTTGAGCATTTAAAATTCAAATAGCCCAGGAAAACCTGTTCCAAGATAAGTTTGGGAAGAGGGGGAATGAACAATAAAAAGCCCAGTTTAGTTACTACACAACCTGAGCCCTTAACCCTGGCCTCAGCAGCTCTTACAGAACAAGGAGGTGGCCTGGTAGACAGTATTCAGAAAAGCATCCGTTGGCCAGTGAGGTGGCCTTCCATGCGACATTTCACACAACAGACTTGTGAATGTCTGTAGCTCACATTTAAACACATTGAACTGGAACAGGTTTTAGCAAAGGCCAAGTAGTTGAGGAAATGGCAATGCATTCTAAGAGTAAGACTTTGTAGATATTTAAGTATTTCTCTATCAAGTATTACATTGGGACTTTGGGAAATTGTTTAATCTGGCCGTGCTCCCATTTTATCCTCTACCTGGGTGGTTGTAAGGTTCAAATAAATCCAAGGGCTGTGTGAAATCTGTATGTAGCACACGATGCAATGGGTGCATTGTTGATGCTAAAGATGTGGAGGATAGTGAGGCTGCTGGGTGGGTACCCAGAGGCACAGGCACTAAGGCTCTGCTTAAAACGATACAAAGGTTGGAGGGATCTGGACACTTCACATCACTGAAGAACAAGTTAGGGACCCACCTGGAAAGCCTAGTAAGAGCCCAAGCCCAATAGATCCAGGGGCACCCATGGTTAAATATAACCATCGTGGATTGTACAGAGGAGGACACCAGTCTTTTGATTTAGCCCCTCTGAGCTCTGTTTGCCCTCACAGAAATTAGAACATTAGGTTAAATATTAACACAGTGACAGAAACAAGTTTTGGCTAGAATTCTCATATCTATTTCTGGCTACATATTTGGCCTTGGGAGGTAGCTTAAGCTTTCTTTCTTTTTTTCTGCAGAACTGGGGATTGAACTCAGGCCCTCGTGCCTGCCAGAGGAGTGCTTATTCCACTGAGCCATCTCCCCACCACCTTATGCTTTCTTTATTAAATTAGCATATAATGAAATTGACTTTTTTTGGTGTACATTTCTAAAGTTTTACATTTGCATAGATTTATGACATCATCACTACAGGGAGGCTATAGGTCAACTCTGTCCCCTTGTAAAACTCTCACATGCTTTCCTTTTATGACCAAACCCTGTCACCATGCATACATAAGCCACAGTGACCACTGAGCTCCTCTAGTACTAGATTTTTGTGTTTTCAAAATGTTGCATGAATAGGAACAGACAGTACATAACCTTTTTTTTTTTTTTTTTTTTTTTTTTTTTTACCGGGGATTGAACAGTACATAACTTTTTGAAAGCAGCTTCTTTCAAGCCGGGCATGGTGGCGCAGGCCTGTAATCCCAGCACTCGGGAGGCTGAGGCAGGAGGATTGTTGTGAGTTCGAGACCAGCCTGAGCTACAAAGTGAGCTTAAGGCCAGCCTGAGCTGCATAGTGAGACCCTGCCTCAAAAAAAAAAAAAAAAAAAAAAAAAAAAAAAAAAAAAAAAAAAAAAGAAAGCAGCTTCTTTCATTTGACACAATGTTTTCGAGGTTGTCAAGTTTTGGCCTACATGACATTAAAAGTTTACTCTTTTAAAATATTGTTCTTTTTAAATGCATCCATAGTGTGGATGGATCACAGGTTGATTAGCTGTCCACTGAAGAACACTGGGCTGTTTCAAGTTTTTGACAATCATAGAGCTTCTGTAAAAATATGCGTGTAGGTCTGTAGGTGAACATGTATTTATTTCTTTACAACAGGGGAAGGTGAACATTTTCTGTAGAAGGCCTTGTGGAGCATGGTCTCTGGCACAAGACAGGTGCTGCTCTACTTGCAATGAAGTCACATCCGCAGATACATGTCGGGAGCTGACAATATCATAACCTGAAAAGAAAATCACACTGCAGAATACTGGTTGCTAAGTGAGAGCTGCAGCTTCAGCCTGACATTCTGCATTGTGAAAAAGCTTCATCTTGCCTATTATTAGGTTGGGAAAAGACCAAAGTTCACCACTACAAGGGTGTTTCTACTGAATGTGAATGGTTTTTTCACGTCATCATGAAGTTGAAGAACTCATTGAATCACAGTAAGTTAGAGACCAGCTGCAGAGTGAAAACAGCCACAGACTATCTTTAAAGAGGTAAGTGTGGCAAGTGAGGTAGTGTTGTAATAAAACTTTATTTACAAAAGAGATAGTGGGCTGGGTTCAGCCTGCTGGTCATGGTTTGCCAATCCTCATGTACTGTGAATACCAAACAATAAGACTCCTGGATCATACACGTTTAGCTTCCTTATAAGAGGCAAAATCGTGTTTCAGAGTGACTGTACTGTACTGGATATTTCAGGGCTCTGGGCTTCACATCTTAATCAGTTCTTGGTGCTGTTAGCATCTTTATGTCACTCTAGTGAGTGTACAGTGGCATTAGTTTACATTTTTCTGTTGGCTAAGGATGTTGGACAGCTTTTCATGTGCTTGCTTGTTATCCCTACATTCCCTTTGCTAGAGTGTCTGGGGAAAGTCTGTGCTCTTAAAAACTGAATAATTGGTTTCTGACTTTTGAATCTTGAGATTTCTTTGGATATATCCTTAGTTAAATATGTCATTTGCAAATGTTTTCTCCCACTGTGCATGCTGATTTTTTTCCATTTTCTGAACAGTATCTTTTGCAAGTAAATATTTCTAATTTTGGTAAAGTTCAATTTCCCAATGCTTTCATTTATGGATTATGCTTTTGGTGTTATTTCTAAGAAATCATTTTTGTATTTGATTAACTTTGCATTTGATTAATTTTAGTTTGTCAAAAATTGATTAGCTAACTGTAATGTGGTATGCCAGAGAGGATCCTGCAACAAAAGAAGGAAGTTTTGGAAAAAACTAGTGAAATCCAAATAAAGTCCAGAATTTAGTTTAGAATATTGTACCAACGCTAATGTCTAAGTTTTGCCAAATATACGATAGCAATATAAGGCATTAACTGTAGGGAAAACTAGATGAGAATTATATGGGATCTGTCTATTATTTCTGTAACTGTTACAAAAATCTAAAAGTTAACCTTAAAAGTAAACTAATTTTTAAATTTGTGCTATATTTGTATAGTCATTTTTCTGGATTCTACATCCTGCTCCCTTGGTCTGCATGACTCTCCTTTCACCAACATCACTCTGTTTTGTGTGTGTGTGTGTGTGTGTGTGTGTGTGTGTGTGTGTGTGTGTGTATGGCCGGCTCGGCCTGTCCTGGGGGCGTGGCTGGCTCAGCATGTAGTTCTGGGGATCAAACTGTGGTCCCTGCAATTGCCTACACTTGCCTAAGTAGGCACCTTAGACTGCTGAGCTATCTCGCTGGCCTGATCACCCTATCTTGATTACTGCCATAGTGACCCTATTACTAGGCAATTTTTATATTTTTTAATTTAGAAACCTGCCCTACACACTGAAAGCTCTGGAGCAAGCAGAAACCAAGTCCTCTGGTACACAATCCAATCCCTGGCACTGTGTCTAGAAAATGACAAACACTAACTGCATTTTTTTGGTCAGTGAACAAACAAACCATTCAAATTGATAATTTTGTTTCCTTGGGTCAAGCAAGCAATTGGGAATGTCAACGAGAGAAAAAGCAGAGAGGAGAGTGAGGACAGGTGGCACGTGGCTCAGTAAAGCCTCAGCAGAGCTGAGAAAGAAGCTGCAATTTCTTTCAGGTTTGCATCACGACTCCCCACTTACCCTCCAGCCCTCGCTTTTTCCTGTTGTTTGTCCTTTTCATCCTACAAAGTTTTCAATATCACCACAAAAGTGAGACGATGTAGGTAAATGCCTTATCGTATTCTGGAGCCTGGCACATGTGACGTGTCCAGCAAATGTTCTTAACTACTATTTTAACTACTATTTTACTATTGTTAAAGAATAAGAGACTTAATTTTTCCTTGAAGCTGAAAGTTATTTCATTCATTCATTTACTTATACAAATATATATCTACTTGTTAGGATTTTTCGACTTTGTCCTACTACCAAACATTTTCTTAGAACAGGGCAGATGCAGTCAGACCCTTGAGAGTAAATTTTTTGAACATGTCCAACCAATATGCTCCACTTGCCCAAATGTATGCACCGTGAAGACCTTAATTCAGATGAGGATGTGTTTGATTTGGAAGCAAAACAATATTTCTCCTTTAAGACAAAAACACAAACTAGTCTAGAATCAGACCAGGTGCTTATTTTCATAGCTTTAGTAGTTGCTTGAGATTTCTTTTAATTTTAAAAATCATTTTGTTGAATTTGATGTCAATTTCCAGATAAGAAACACATACACACAATTACTTAAGAGAAGAATATTGTTTCGTATTTCTTATGATTTGCATCTAGTTGTCCCCCCAAAGCCTCTTGCAGTCATGGGGTGCACTTCTAGAGCTTGTGATTAACTCATAATCCACTGGGATTAGGGGTGTGAATACAACGCCCAACCTGGGACAGAGAGTCTGAATGTCACTTAAGGGGGACAGTCTTACTCTTTGTTTTTCTTTGCTCTTTGCCACTTCCAAGAAAGGTTGCTGTCCTCTATGTGCCACTCTGCCTCGGAGCCAGCTGAGTGTGGATTTAAACCTCCACTAACAGTGAGCTAAATAAACCTTTCCTTCCTTCATGTTGTGTGTCAGGCATTTGTCCCTGAACGAGAGAAGAGTAACTGAGACTATTTTTTCTAGATGTGTACATATTGCCACTTATCAGTGATTACTTTGTGTATATTTATTCATTTGTTATTTTTTAAAAAGAGTAAAGGATAAAAAGATAGAAGCAGTACAGAATTTCACTAAACAAAATGATAGGAATTCAACAATGGTGGTTACAATGCATATTGTTGTCTTCAAATTAGTTTTGCAGATTACCAGAAATAAGCATGCAGAATGAGTAAAAAGAAAAGAGGAGAGAGAAAAAAATTATACATTAACTGCTCCTTTCAATAAACCAGCACAAATCAGCAATACAATTATCCACGCTCTCCTGTACACATACCTATATATTTCTTTTTCCCTTCTTTCCTTCTTTCTTTTCTCCTTTCCCTCATTGTAGTTGTACCTTCCCTTTGAACAGTTTCTTTCCCTTTCAGTGTTTTAGCCCAGCTATTCCCCTTCTGTATATTTTTCCAGAAGAACTGAAAACATCATACCACAGTGATACATGTACACACATGTTTATAGCAGTGCAATGTATCACAGTTAAACCTTGAAAACAACCCAAATACCCATCAACTGAGTAATGGACAAAGATGTGGTATTTTTTTACAATGGAGTATTACTCAACTATAAAGAAAGATAAATTCGAGGCTTTCATTGGTAAATGGATGCAACTAGAGACCATACTCATAAGTGAAATAAATCAGGCCTGCATGTGTAAATATTGTATTGTCTCCCTAGCGTAAGAATGTGAAAGAGTAAATAAAATCTGTATGGTACAGCAGATACTGTGAAAAGGGAAGAAACAGAAAAAGGCTGATTATAGAGGATGTATATAGGAGAATAAGGAGAAATGGGCAAGGATGCCCTTGGAGCTCTTTTAGATCTAGGACACAGTTCTGGGCTTTTTTCCCAACTCCAATAGAATATGCAGGATGATCAAGTAATACACATATTCACACACACACACACACACACACACACACCTACTAACCATACTTTTTAATGTGGTTAATGGCTAACTTTTGCCAACTGAAGGAGTATTGTGTGAAACTCTCACTAACTGAGAGAATTATTTTCAAGCCCCACACTAGGTACCTTAAAGTTAAAAATTCCATCTCCATCAAACTTTCCCATGTCTGTGTTACTGCCTGCATATGTCCATACCTCAGCCTCTGCGCCTGCTGCTGAATAGCCCAAGGAGGACCAATTAGACGTTTTCCTCTTTAAAATCTGATTTTTATCTTGAATACTTTGATCTCACTTAAACTGCCTCCTTAGCTGAGTAACGGCAAAACAATTAAGATACTACCTTGGTTGTTAAAAATAAGCTTCCCAGCAAAGCCAGGTCATTAGACATGGACCACTGTGGTTTTTGAAATCAATTTCCTAAAAAGACTAATAAGACAAAGTGCTTCTTCTGAATGTTTGCCTCTGAGATGCATCTAATTCTCTTTATAGTGATAAAAATCTTCCCAGTGGAACGTACCTCACAGTAAACACGGAAAGCTGGCTGATTTGCATCATTCCTGCAAACCACCACGTCAAAACATCAGGACTGGCTAATCAGCTCTGGGACCAGCACATCCAATAAGATTCACCCTTATCACAGATTTTGTACTTCGTATAATTTCAGACAAGCACAGACATCTTGGCAGAAATGTGCTGATAGTTACCAAAATAAGGCTATACAGTCATCATATGCCAGTTTTGTAGAGATTTAAAATTCTTCTTATTTCATCCTAAAGAAAAGCCTAATTGTAAGGGCTAAGTAGTCCTTACACACAAATGTTAAGTTCAACTTTTGTCTCTCTGTCATAGTTCCAGCTGGCTAATTTGCAAAATGTGTTGGTCATAACTTTTTCAGATAGAGTAAGGGTAACAATTCACTGGTCATAAATGACAAATATCTTCTTAGTGTGGAGAAATGTACATCAATTAGGGCAGAATCTAAGTTAGTAGCCAACAAAGAGCTCCCATCTAGTGCATAATGACCTCATTACAAAACAACCTTGCCGAATACTGTGATTATTTGGTTCATTGGTTCATTCATTAAATGATTCAGGCAACAATTACAGAGCACAACACACCAGGCACCCATTCAGGTGTTGGTATATGATGGGCTAGCTGAAGCAAAACTCAAGTTTAAAAAAAAAGATCCTAAGTCATATGATAAAATGTCTCACTTGTTCTTTGATCATTTAAATTATTCAGCACCCAGCAACAGAACACTATCATGTATCCAGTACTATATATATATAGATTTATAATTTGATACCATGTCAGAAAATATTTTTCCAGAGCTCACTTCTAGAAGATAGCAAAGCCCTCCTGACAGCCTGGCTGAAGTCAGTTTCAGCATTAGTGAAGCTCAGTGGCCCATTGAGCTAATGTGCACACTCGTTGCAGGAAAGAAGGAAAGCAGTTATTAGTTAATTAAGCAGTCAATTGACAGTACACATCTGTGGGATGTTTACCCTATGCCTTGCGTTGTGTTTGGTTCTTTCCTTCTTCCTAAACAATAGGTGGACATTTAAGAATCTGGCTAATTGCCTGTGAATTATTAATATAGAAAATTCTGGCTGAGATCAGTGAAGCAGAAGGCCTGCTCCTTGGACATTTGGTATGAAATGGTACACTAGGTACATACATTATAAACAAATGGCTTATAACAGATAAACAAGTTCATCCATGAGCCTTGATTATGTCAAATGGGTAGTAGTTCCTTTTACTTTGCTTTTAAAATTTTTTCATTGATCTACAATGTGCTCAAGTTATAGTAGAAATGGGAGCTTATAATAGTTACAAAAAAGAAGAAAACTTCACTAAGAGGGGATACTTTAAAAACATTAATGAAAAAACATTCAGGATCAACTTAAGGCACCATAGAAGCTTTTACTGGACTTGGGAGAATGGATAAATTTTCTAATAATGTATTTTCTAGGAATTAGAGCACACTGTCATTGGCCAGAATGCACTTTTAGGGAAACTCATAATTTCCCATCAATTTTAATTGCATAAAATCATAGCCTTTCCTATGAACAACTGGCATTTTAAAATCCAGTTTGTAACAGGGGTTTCAAATACAGTAATTCACAAGGTGTGCTGTAGCTTGAATCTTAAATGTCTCCTGGTAGACCATGTGTTCATCCTCAGATTGTGGCTGTTTGGGGTTAGTAGAGCTTAAAAAGTGGGGCCTTCTGGCCACTGGGGCAATGCCTTTGATGTGACCACAGGCAAATGGTTTTGCTATGCCAAGTACTCCCATCATGGTACAAGAGGTTTCAAACCAACTGATCTGCTGGGTTATGGAGACCTGGGTTATTGAGACCTCTAAAATTTTGGGCCCAAGCAAACCTCTTCATAAGTTGACTTTCTCTAATGTTTGTTATAGTGATAGGCTTGACTAATGCAAGGTATTGCAACAAAAAATGGGGAAAGGTGAATGGGAAATTTTAAGTGAAATGGAAGAGCCACAAAGGCTCTAGGAATTGGAAAGAATATTAAAGGGCATCTAGTGTCATCTTTTGCTTCAACTGTCTGCAGTTACTTAGCATATTATTTAGTTTTTATCATTAAAACTAGAGGGAAACTTTTAGTTCTTTTATTCAGGCTTAGAAATTACTTTTACCAATCTTCCCTGCAGAAGAAAGGGAAGCATGGCTGTTAAATCTCCTCAGGGTTTGCTGCTGATGTTGTAGGCCTAGTCATTAGAGGTGATCAGAACTGTATTGATGTCAGCACAAACACAAAGAACTGATGACAATAAATAGCGTCTGGTTGCAAAGATGTTGCTAGATCCTACAAATGATAGAAACCAGGCACGATTCCTGTCTGGGAGCATCTAATAAAATGTTATGAGTTTTGCCTCACAGAGGTTAAGATTGATAGGATACTGTCAAGCCTGAGGTTTTCCAAGTACTGTTTCATTCTGTGCTATAAAATTTCAATAAGTATACTTGCTTTTTATTGTGTGTTGACCTGGAGTACAGAACATGGTTGATGTTTTCCCTATGTACAAAACTAAGATGAAGCCACATTTATTCAGTGTGTATTTATTAGACTTCAGTAAGAATGAATAAGCAGCACTTGTCTGGTAAGCACAAGGGCCTGAGTTCAATACCCAGTTCCACAGAAAAACAAAAGAAAACAAAACAACAACAGCAACAAAATACAATGAACAAGCACATATATCCCTAGGTGTGCAGTTAATTAAATCTTTAAGTTTAAAAAACACACTATTGGTGTTAAATTACTTTGTGCAAGGTGCTACCATGCAGACTGAGTGCCTTCCAGATTTTTCTGGAGAAATCAGACCTTATCTGGGATATCAGGTACAGCAAAGCACATAATTTCCCATTGATCAGAGCTGAGAGATATTCATAAATGTTCGAGACAGGAACAATCAGGATGAGGAATAATCCAGAGTCAGACTCACATAACCACTGCGCCACCTCTCTGAGTCTTGTTTTACTTACCTAAGGACACAAGTTTTATAAAGCAGTGGTAGCTGAGCACATCCAGTCACCTAAAGTACATAGAGCATAGAGCATTGGTGTCAGGAGAACAGATACTGGAGGCACACAGACAAGGGTTCTATCGGATGTGGTTTAAAATTGCAATATTTAAATTTTTCCAGAAAATATATGACAGCAAAAGGCATATTATGACTAACCTCTCTTAAATTACTACTTTTCGCTGCCTCTAACACACTTATTCCATTGTTCTTGCCATTTCCTGCAGGAGTTCTGGAAGCCTTTTTTTGTGTGTGTCTCTAGTGGTGCTATTCTGGGGGCCTCACAGTCCTGCATCAACTCAGAATGTCTATCTCACATGGACATTTTGACTGGGGAAGATCCAGGCATCCCACAGGAGCCAGGTCAATGAGGACATATGGCCTTGACACAGACTGTCATTTTAAATGAACTCAGGACACCATGACAGCTTTGACAATTTAACTAAAGACACTCATGAAAGCTACCTTTCAGAACTGCCTCAGAATGTGGGTAGAGTATTTTGGTGGAGATGAACAACCATATCTCTTTTACTGTAATTAATTTTAATTTTTAATTTACAAATTCACAGTATATTCTGGTCACATATCAAGTAGGCCACTTACAAGGTTGTCACCCTAAGGCCATTTATCAGTTCCCCTGAGTCTCAGTTTTCTCTTCTGGAAAAGGAGTTCCACACAGTTATTGCCTCACAGGCCTGTTTTGAAGGTTGAATCAGACCAAATGGAAAATGTGCATAAGTAATGCACTGGGAAGGCTTTGCCCAGTGTCATCACAGAAATACCTCTGTAGTGACTGGGTGATGCAGGAAGACACCAAGACACTCTACTGATTTGATTAACAAAATTTCCATGAGCACCTCCTGCGACTGCAAGAGCGCCAGTGTGAAGATGCCTTGAGCTGAAGAGCTAGGGCTGGAAAGGTCTCACTTGCGGGGCTCACTCTTTTCTTTATGGGATGATCACCAGGACCTGATTCTTCAGCAATCACCACTAGCTCTCACCATTATAAACATAAGAAACCAGAGATCCACTGGTCTGTTTTATTTTTATTTATTTTTTAAATCTTACTATTTATTTATTTGGTACGGGGTCTTACTATGCAGCTCAGATGCATAGTGATCCTCCTGTCTCAGCCTCCCCAGTGCTGGGATTACAGGCATGTGCCACCATGCCAGCTTCAGTGACTGGCTAGGTGCATGGCCAGCATGCCATGTGGTACCAGGGGGCAAACCCAGGTCCTTGAACTTGCCAGAGAGGCACTTAAACCACCGGAATATCTCCCTAGCCTGGTCTGTTTTAATAATTTGTTCAATCTCATTAAATATGCAATTCAAGTTTCATAATGCATGAATAATAGGTAAATTTTTAGGGACTTCTACGTATATTTGGGCACTATTTGAACAGGAAGTTAGTGACACTTAGCAATAAGCAGTCCCTTGTGACCCTGTGCTCCCAGTTCCTGAGTGGGCACTCAGCCTTGTGATTTCTCCAGGAAAGATGAATTATTAGTCCCACAATATTCAGGAAACAGATTCTATCCTACAGTTTGTGTGCAACACTGTAGTTCTGGGTTCCAGTTGTAGCTCTAACATGTACTAATGTGTGACCCTGAGCTGCGGCCACATAGGCTTCTTATGCCCAGTTTTCTCATCTGTAAAATGGTAATATTAGCAGTCACCTCCTAGGATTATTCTGCAGATTTCCTGGGTAAATTTGTTACATAGGAGTGCCAATAAATGCCAGTCATCATTGTTATCTCAGTCACCAGCTACTTCCCTCCAGCTATCTTTATATTATCCTGTTGGAGTAAAAGGCTATTACATATCAGCACAATAAGAGTCTCATGACCTTGTATTCTGTAATGCAGTCAGGCACCACACCACATTTTGGGCAGCAGTGGATTGTAATCAGTCGTCCCCCAAAACTGTAACTGCGCTGGAATCTGACTGCATAGCTGCTGTAACATCACAGCACAATGCATTACTTTGGGGTTTGAGATGGGGCTGGTGAAATAAAACTACTGCACTGCCAATAACACAAAAACACATCACATTCAGTTAGGTCCAAAACATAATAATGACAATAAACACGTTATTAGTTTATGTATCTAGTGTAATCTTTATTATCATCCTGTAGTCATTTTAGCTATTAAAATAACTTCACTATGGGGCTGGGGTGATAGCTCGGTGGTCTAAGTACCTGCCTGGCAAGTACAAGAGGACCTGGTTCAATCTCTGGTACCACATGCCGTGGGAGCCCCAAAGCCAAACATGGTGGTGGCATGGTTGTAATCCCGGTGCTGGGGAGGCTGAGACAGGAGGATCACTGTGAGTCTGAGCTGTGTAGAAAGACCTCATATGAAATAAAACAAATACATAAATATATAAATAATTTTTTAAAAAGTAACTTCGCTATAAGCAGTATGCAGTTACCTCAGCATAAGCCTCATTTAGCTTGTATTTATCATGTCTCTAAGAGACTACACACAACAATTGACCCACCCTGAGTAAGTACATTCTACAACATTCATGTGATTAAATTTCTCAGCGTGTACCCTAGTCATTAAGTGACACATGAAAGCATATCCTTCTTAAAAATGGTTTTCTGTTAGCGACAGACTCACTTGGATATCATGTGCGCTCATGAGTTCACAAGAACACAAGAAGTATTGCTTCTTGGCTCAGCTTGAACAGAAAAACAAGACACTAGCCTTGTATTTATCTGAAAAATACTTTGGGCAAATATTTTCCAGTACACTAGGTCTTTCCAGTGGAGACCTAAAGTAGTGTAGAGCAGTAAGGATCAACGATGTGCATGCATGCAAAACCTCGGCTGTCCGTGGAGCTGGGTCCCCTCCAGCCCCTGCAGGGCTGCACATGAAGCTGTCTTGTGAGCCCATCTGGTGCCCATCATCCTTCCTCTGCAGTGTACACTGCGAACACTGTACCGGTCAATGCTTGCAGGGATTCTCTGCGTGAGTTTGCCTGTATAAAACAGGGCTTCTTTTTTCCAAACTCCCTATGAGGATAAAACCCAATGACTTTGGAGTCAAAGAGACTCAGATTTAAGTACCAACTCTATCCCCTTACAATTTAGGTTACTGAACTTCTTTGAGCTGTGTTTTTCTCACTGGTGAAATGATGAGCTAACACATGTAAAGGGTTTAGGATAGGGTTGCCACAAGATAAACGCTCAATAAATACTAACTATTTTGAGAGCCTGCTTCGCAAGTAGTCATGGTGGGTAATATAAACAGTGGTTATAACAAGGATACACTGGGAAAGCTACTGTCAGCTGTGAAGAAATCATTGCTTCTTGTAAAATATAAATTCAGACAACAAAACCCCTCTTTCACTACCCTTAGATATAACTTCTCTAAGTTAGCCCCTCCTAGGATAAACTGAAATCTCCAATACCACCTCGGATCTTTGGAATAGTTTTATAATCCTTTAATTTTAAGAAACAATTCCAAAGTAGTACCTGTTGGTAAAAGAATGAAGATATGGAGGTAAACATTCCTTGCTATCAGCATTAGGATCTCAAAGTTGATATTTGAAGACTGAACTCTGTTAGCAAAATAATCTTTAAGTGTGATAGATGCCTTGGTTGAAGATTCCATCACTGCCTCTGCTGTTTTCCTCTTCTCCTGATATACACCTTCCATTTCTGTTTCTTAAACTGGTTTTTTTCTAAGTTAGGAAAAGTAATAAAATATTGAGGACAGCCTTTTTTAGGTACTGAGAAATTTAATGCTCTGGAAAAAGGCCAAAGTTATTTGTCACTGTGCTAAAGTATGGGGTTTTTGAAAAATTTTCTAGACATATATGACTATGAAAAATGGGCAACCTGAAGTTCAATCCATGTTCTAATATTTCTCTACCCATCCTTTCCCCTCGGAGGTCTTACATCTATCTATACCTGGAGCAGAGACACAGTTTCCTGTCTCACTCAACAAAAATCCCAGCACAAAGCAATCATCCAATAAATAGTAACTATGACTATTAATATACTTGTCTAAATACATTTGTAGAAGTACAGAAGTTGAGAATAACTTGTTGGCTGGTCAAGAAGTAGAAGGACTGGTATTGGACAGACTGGCAAGAGAGGATTCTGGTGGCCATGAGATCCCTTTCCAAGGCCTAGGATCTCAGCTGATTGCTTTTCCTTTCTTTTACTAACAAAGGTTCAGAGTTTGCTTCAGTCAGTTTCTAAACAACTGATTCTCCAAGTAGAAGAGAAATCCAGACAAATCAATGAAAAGGGTCAAGCAATGGCCCCATTGCCACTGCCAAGTAGGATTCCCTTGAGCTGTTAACTGGCGAGACAGTTTCCAAATCAATGTTCTAACTTTGATCAAACTAGAAAGTAGAATAAGGCAGCTACCTAAGATACTTGGACAACTGAGCTGTTACACAAGTTCAGGATGAAGTGGCTCTGATATGGAACCTGACAGTATAAAATTCCAGTCCTTTAGTAAAGCAGGATGGATAAGAACAATGGCTTTAGAGCCAGACTGACCCCAAGTTTGAGTCTAGCTCCATCACTCATAAGGTAACTTGGGGTGAGTCACTTCTTGGGGTCTCACTTGATTTGTTTTAAACCTTGAAGAACAAGGTTTAAGGAGCAAGGACTCATGAGATGCTGCTCACAGTGGGTCTGATGGGGGCTGGCTTATATAAAGTGCTGAGTGCATAAGAGCTATGGATGTTGGTTCTCTGGTTCTTAAGTAGCTGCCCTGACCTCAGACTCTGGCATTTGTTTCACTGATCAGGATAATCAAGAGATGCCACGATTGTGATAATTAGACTCAGAACTGTGAAAACTCATCTCCTCAGTGGCCAGAAGCGGGATGCAAGAACAGGTGAGTCAAAATATCTCTTTCTATCATATTAGCACAGTGATTTGAGGTATAATAATCTTCCTCTATATTACAGAGTTTTGAAGGCTAAACTGTGTGAGTTACACAACAACAACACTCCAGAGGATGATTTTTTGCCATGCAGAAAACAGTCTCTGTTATATATTATGAACTCAAGTGTCTGTCGGGTGGAATTTATGCAGCAAAAACTGCTTAGGGACTTTTATTTTAGGACAGATGGGCAAGGCCCAGAAGACTGATCCTTATTAAGTCATGCAAAACTTGCTACCTGTTATTTCAGTAACCAGCTATAGACTTTGACAAATTAAATATTTTCCACACTTACGATCAAGGTAAACCTAGAATATGTGACATTTTTGAAGTCCTATGTCAACATCTGAGTTTGCAGGGACCACTTTAAATCAGATCAGGTTTCCTTCATACGTTTCTGCATTTGATTCTTTACTTCAGACACTATTAATTCAGATATTTCTTTTTTTATTTCTGATCTGAGTTCCTCTATACCTTTCTGCAGTTGTTCTTTTATTTCAGATGCTATTGATTCATTGATTTTAGCTGTGTGATTCCCAATTTGTTCTTTGCTAGTGTCCTCTGCTCGTGTTATGCATGGGCTTAGGGTCTGAGATTTAATTTTGCTCCTTCTCATTGTCATTTTGTATAACACTGTCATCTGACCTTTGTTGTAGAGCTTTGGTGCAGTTATAACCTTAGGACCTACTGAAATTCAGGTGCATATCTACGAAGTTTGAATTTATCCAGTTGTGCCTGACTTGGGTCTGGCTGCTGTGCTCAGCTCCTTCTTGCTGCAGCCCTTGGGAGTGAACCTCTTGTGCTCCTCTGGCAAGATGTTCTGCTCCTGGACTAGATAGGTGGATCTGTCCCCTTTCTCTCTGTAGAGACTGTAGGTGCAGAGATTCACCCCAAGCCTGTATGCCAGGTCTGAGCTGGGTCTGTAGGGGACAAGGGGGCATAGGGGAGAGGGGAAGCTCTCCTACATACTTGCTGGGCCTGGGCTTGGGCTGGATCCGGGGGTCCCAAGAACACAGCAGAAGTTCTCACTTACTTGGCAGACATGGGAGTGGTGGCCCGGAGTGGTGTGGGTGTCCTGAGGGTGTGGCAGAGGGTCTCACTTATGCGGCATGCCTGCGTTTGGACTTGAGAGGTCTCATGGGTGAAGGGTAGCAGAAGCTCTCCCCACTTCAAATCAGAACAAATTTATTGCGATGTTGAAAACTAGAGAGAATCTGACTCAGCATCAGGAGAAAAGAAAAAAAAATTAGGAAGCTGTGATGACTATGTTTGTGCCAACTTGATTGGCCTAAGAACCACTCTGAGCATCAGTGGAGTGCATGTCTGCTGTGTGCATCTTCAGTACCATATCTGATCCCTCATCCCTGCTTCCCTGGTGCTGGTACCGCTCTGTTGCCTGGCCATTGTGAATTAAGTAGATTTTCTTTGTCACATTCTTCCACCATGATGTTTCTGACTTGAAGCCAGCTGACCATGGACTGGACCCTTAAAGACTGTAAGCCACACAGAACAGCTTTTCCTCTAAGATGTAGATATCCATCATTGTGTCCTACCAATGTGAAATCTAACAGAGAAGCCAAGCGAGAGGTGCTGGATGTCAGGCAAAAGAAATAAGGAAACTCCATATAGTGAGTTTGTTTGAGGCTGACATCAGGTGTCTGAAGATGACTTTTATGTGACACAGCAGTTTGGTGCAAGGGTGGGACTCTGGATTTAAAGTGAGTGAGTATGATCAGGCTCAAAGTGATATTTATGTTTCTCAGTAAGTTCTGAGCCTCCTGTTTTTTGAATGAGGTTTGTGAGATGTGAAAATAGAAGTTCTGAGAAGTAACTAATTATCACATCATTCCTTTTTTTTATTTACCTCATAAGGTAAAGCCAAGTCTCAACTTGTTGACCTCCAGAGCATTTGCTTGATGATGCAGGATTTATGCTGAGAAACAAGCCATATGGCGCCAGAGGCCTTTAGCTGAAGGCCGGTCTCAGGTGTGTATTTTCAGCAGCATCCTTCAAGCACTGAGGCTGCGAATGGGCAACAGACCCTGGAGGAGCCTGTGTAGGAGTAAAGGAGCCTGCAGGTTCAGTATTAAGGAGAAAAAGTAAGAATGAATTACTTTGAGATGATCTTGAATTAAATGCTCTCTGTAAGCAAAAGAATGGGCTTAATTCAGATGCACTGCTCACGTCACCCAAGTGAGGACTTCATTTTTCTACGACTGGTAAAACCAACACCAGGTTGTTAATTTGCTGTCAAACAAGTACTGATATGATTGTGTGATAAGCAGATGTGTGAGCCAATTTCGGCAAAGAAAAATCCAAACCAGGTGCATGGCACTGAGCAGGCAAACCTCTCCATTTTGTTGTTTAAACTTTTGGTTTGTTGTGATTAGGGTCAATCCCTTTATATTTCAGGAACTTCATACCATGTAATAATTCCTCCCCCTCATTCCCAAAACACTCGTTCTGGCTCCATATTGTTTGGTATTGAATCCATCATTCATTATTGTAACAATTCCCTTATAAATCCACTTATATCCATTACCTGTCATTCCTTTCTCCATCTTCTGGAAGAGCAGCAACTCAGGTGGACATCCTCGGCCTTGTCCAGCTTTCTAGCCAAGCAGATGAGTATTATCAGATAAACTCACCAAGTAAGATATCCTCACTGTAACTCATATTGTGCTTCCATTAAGTACCTAGTGCCCTCAAGTAATCCTACTGCTTCCCAAAAGATTTGATTTTGCATTTGCTAAACATAATTTTGTGCCTTCTTGCACTTTCTCATGTCTCACACCTTTTTTCCTCCATTGTCCATAACCTCCGCTTGTGCTGCATCGAGAAATTAGAAGCTACTAGGCAAATCTGCTCCTTCTTTCAACAACTGAAGGACCAAAATAACCTACCCTGCGGTCTAGAGCTCTCTCCCAGTTCTTGCCATTACAGTGGAGACTGCGTTTCTCTCCTGAAAGCCAGCTCTGGCTCAATTGCTCCAGATCTCCTCCCTGCCCCATGCATTGGTCTCTGTTTTGTACTGGTTCATTTCTGTCTGCAAGCATGTTCCAGTATCTGCCACCATAAAATCAGCAAATAGAAAAGCCAACCAATATGTTACCTCATTAGCTCATTCACAGTCTCAGTGCTTGAGAGACGCTGATGAAAACACGCACCTACGACCATGAAGGTCTTTGATCTCACGTATTCTTCTAGGTACGGCCCATCTCTCCAGTCTTGTATATCAACTTTTCAAAAGAGATGTTTAAACAGACTAATAACGCTGTCTAATCTTCAGCTGGCTTCACTCTTGAGTCTTCACATTTAGCCACTGAAACTACTTGCCAAGGTCTTCGGTAACCAATTTGGCCAAACCAATGTCTTCATTGTAGTTAATCTATTCTTTCAGATACATGTTCCTTTCCTGGCTTTTATGATGTTGTCATATTCTGATAGCGCTTCTATTTCATTAGCTAGTCTTCCTCAATAGTGTCGCTGGATTCTTCTATCTAATACATCTCTATATCTGATGGTCCCTGGGGCTTAGTCCTGGCTTCTTTCTCACTTTGCGTCTTAAGAGTAGGAAGAAATTACTTCATCAGTTCCGATGGACTGTGTTAATGCTAATGCCACCTAAATTTATCTCTCTAATCCAAATTTTTCTTTTTTCTTTTTCTTTTTTTTTTTTGTCCTTTTGAGACAGGGTCTCACTATGCAGTTCAGGCTGGTCTTAAGCTCACTTTGTAGCTCAGGCTGGTCTCGAACTCACAGCAATCCTCCTGCCTCAGCCTCCCAAGTGCTGGGATTACAGGCATGCACCACCACACCTGGCCCAAATTTTTCTTTTAAACATTATTCACAACTTCATTTTGACTTCACCATTCCTTCTATTTGTATGTACCATGAGTGTCTCACATTTAATATAAGCAAAATGAAACTCTTGGTTTTCCATTCCAAATCTTTTTCTTTTAGCACTCAGTCATCTCCATACAGTACCATCATCCACATCATTATTCAAGCAAGAGTCTTATAGTCACCTTTGATATTTGCTTTACTTCACATTTCATAGCAAACCAATTGGAAATCCTGTCAATTACTGTCTAACAGTAGCTCCTCTCTGTCCATCACTGCCATCTCAATTGGCATAGCCCTTTTCTGAGATATTATTTTCTCACACTCGGATGACTTCATCCATTTGTGCCTCTCTCTTAGCCATTCTTTGTGCAAAATAAAAATAGAGATATTTTTAAAGAAACCTTCCCAGTGGTTTCCAATTGCATAGAAAATAAACTGTGAGGGCCCTGGATAATCTATTTCCAACTTTTTATTCCATTCCATTCCATTCCATTCCATTCCATTCCATTCCATGCCATGCCATGCCATGCCATGCCATGCCATGCCATGCCATGCCACTCCACGCCACACCACTCCACTCCACTCTGCTCCACTCCACTCCATTCCCCTCCTCTCCCCTCACTCCCCTTCATTCTGCTCCATTTCATTTTGTAGAACTCTCCTTCTTGTGTACTGTGTCATAGCTATGCTGCTCTAACATTTCAAAATCACTAAGCTCTTTCCAGCCATAAGGTTGGGTCTACAATTCTCTCTAACTTGGCATCACTCATTTTGCTTCTTTAAGATCTCAGTTTAAATCCTACTTCCTCCAAGAAGCCTGCCAAGGCGGAAACAGGCATTTTCTTTCCTCTAGTTCAGTACTATATTTGTTTCTCGACTGAGAACAGAGATAAAGAAACTCCCTGAAAACAAGGGCCACATTTTTCTCTTCACCACTCTATGGCCAGCATAGCATGTATTCTTGCAGCACAAGAATAAAACAACTGTGTCATAATGCATTTTAAATGAAAGAAGAGGATTTTTATAGGATTCTTACCTGTATAATATCATTAAAAGCAATTGAAACTTCTTGTATTTCCTCATATCCAGAACATTATGATCATTAAAGAAGCATCTGATCATTCTCTTAAGATGGGTTTTAGTAAAATGTCAGATCTCACTCTATATTAGCTGGCAGTGATACTGAGAACGTTTACTTATTTTGAGCTAACACTTGCAGAGCACTTATTTCATGTTGTGAACAAGGTTAAAAATTTTAAACTAATTTTCTCATTTTAAGTTAAAACAATCTCATGAAACAGGTATTATTGGTTACCATTTTAAGCATTATCCAAAATTCTGTATAAAATTTCAGGAGGGTATGCATCTTCTGAAAATCCCGAGACTCTGTTACAGAGCACGATCATAACAGCGTTCTCCAAAGTGGAGCACCCCTATTAAATATTGGTGGAGAAAGCCAGGTGGACAGAGAGAACATTAAAATGCCAAACTATCTGTAAATAAAAATCTATTAAGCTTCACTAATGCACATATTGAGGTGGTTTTATGTCCTGCATAGGCTTCAAGGTATCCTGAAAGAAGCATGAAAGATGCTGCACGGCACAAAGAAAGTAGAGCTTGGTGTAGATTGAAGGCTGATTTTTTTTTGGTCTGGCTTTAAGAAATATGAAAGACATTAATAGATTTCTCCAGAAAATAGGAGGACACAACTTAATGCAAACATTACTGAACAAGAAAATGGCTACCCGTCACCTCTGGTCCCGCTACTATAAGCTCTTTACCAACATTATGATCTGAAAATTAAGATCACTGCTACGGTAAAAATTATGGTGCCCCAGACATACGGCAGCTCTGTATTCTACAATGTTACTTTATCAGAAGATAAGGTATTTAGTAGGCAATACTGATTATAAGAGTGCATAACCATGAGGCTCTAACTCACAAGGACTGTACCCTTATGACTCGACAGAGACATGTTTCTAGCATGCTACCCCTTACTTGTTAGGTACATGTTACATGTTATTTGCTGCATTATATTCCAATAATTACATAAGTAATTGCATTTTTTAGTATGTAATTAAATTTACGATAACAGAAAGAACAACTAAGATAAAGGAAAGGAGAAAAGAGAGAACAGAAAAATATATGCACACCAGATAGCGAAAATAATTGTACTATTAATTTTTATTGTTTTTACTGAAAGAATTAATGCTTAATTTTTTATTAATTTTGTATGTTTATATCTGATAATTTGAACAACTACTTTGAAGATAACAATGTGCATAGCCATTATATTTCTATCATTGTTTTGAAATTCTGTATATTTTTATTTTTTATTGTTTAAGAATGTGTTCTTGAGAGTAAATAGCTTCTGTAGTAAAATGTATTTTGAGGAAATATTTAAGTATATTATTGAAAACAGTAGCTCCTGTGAAGAACTTTTTTAGTTTCTTGAGTTATTTTATATAAATAACCCCACGCTTAGAATTCAATTATTGCAGTGTTCACAGAAGTAATAACCACAAAATTTACAAATGGCTGTATTAATGGGCTTAGTTTTAAAATTCAAAACTGAAAAAGTTTTAAGACTTTAAGAAATAAGGCAGAACGTGTATGTTACTTTTTAATAAGCTGGAGAAAGACAATGACAACATCAATTTTTTTTGGTTATTTAGAGATACACTAAAAGAGTTGTGAACATATATTTTTCTTTTATAAAAATATCAAGGTGCAAATTCTGCTGATCTTTTCTGTAATGACAAAGGCCATTGGTTATTAAGTGGACTTTTTAATAAACATGTTTAGCCCTTTACTGATGAAACTGACATGATAATAATGTGTGGAAAAGAGTGTTTTGCAAAAAAAAAATCTTATTTCAGATAGAACATTTGGAAAAATAGATTTTTGGAAATATTTCCGTTGTTTTATGACTCTGTAATACATGATGATGTGCTACGTCTTAAAAGTTTATCTGAGTATTTCTCAGTTATAAAGATAAACTTGAGGCTTTTATAAGTAAATGGATGGAAAGAGAGACCATACTCACAAGTGAAATAAATCAGACCTATGTATATAAACAACATATTGTCCCACTAGTATAAGAAACTGAGAATAGGGACTGGGGAGAGCTCAGTAGAATAAGTGCTTGTCTGGCCAGTTCAATCCCCAGTTCCACAAAACAAAAAGCAAAAACAACAACAACAAAAAGGAACAAACAAAAAAGAAACTGAGCATAAATAAAGTATAATAGATATTGCTAAAAAAAAAAACTGGGATGAGGGAAAAGAGAAAAGAAGGAAGGAAAAATATATATGATATCAAAGATGATTTTACTACTAATTTCTATTAGTTCATTGAAAGGAACAGTTAGTTTTGTTTTTGTTATTTATTTTTTATTTTATTGAAGTACAAATATCAATCAGACAGTTTCAAGACACCTTAACAAGGCAGATTTGATAAATTAATACAGTTGCAAACTGTTTTCATAATGTTTTGGTATCGTACAAGGTGCATACATATTATATTTACAGATATTATTTTAACAGATGTCTCTTATCAGTAAATTAAGAGTGTAAGAACAGTTAGTTTTTATATTGCTTGATCAATTT
>PVKA01008301.1:0-73607 GCA_004027165.1 Ctenomys sociabilis | reverse complement strand
AAAAAAAAAAAAAAAAAAAAAAAAAAAAAAGAAAGAAAAAATCACGATGTGTGTGTATAGACAGTACAGTTGGGATAGATAGCGCTGAGCTTCTACATAATCCTATGAGAGACAAAATCTGCACTAATGGTGGTTGGACAGGATATTATGTCGGCTTCTAGTACTACGGTCATCCACTAGGAAAATAATTATTGAATTTTTGGATATAATTCAGGCATAAAAAATTAGATAAGTAAGCAGCTACACTCTTAATTCACTGATAAGAGATATCTGCTAAAATAATATCCGTAAATATAATATCATGTATGTACCTTGTACAATACCAAAACATTATGAAAACAGTTTGCAATGTATTAATTTGTTGAATCTGTATTGTTAATGTGTCTTGAAACTGATTGACATTTGTAGTTCAATAAAATTTAAAAAAATAAAAAATATATAAAAAAATAAAATAAATTGAAAAATGGAATAAAATTTTATTTTCTTTTATTTTATTGAGAAGCTAATAGCAATGAGACAGTATCAAACTGATTAATAGGACAGCTTCAATAATTAATACATTGCATATTGTTGTCTTCTTAGTGATTATCCATAGTACAACAAGCAGACAGGATATCCTGTCAAAGCACTATTAGTACAAATGTTTCTTCTCATTGATTTAAGCAAACGTAGGTGTATATCTATCCTAACTATACTGTATATACAGATACAGAATGGTCCTTTCTTTGTATCCCCTTTTTATGTTTAGTCCTGTCAGATATGGGTATTGCATTGGCATCTAAATAATACAGGTGTGTGAATTCAACAAAACAATCCAACACAGTCCAGAAGTCCACAATAGTAGTGGGTTATGTACAGAAGTTGTCGACTTGAGTATTTCACAGTTCACCATATTAATATGGCTTTACTTTACATGCCTCATTTTTATACTTTTTTGTTGGATGGTTAAGACCAAGATAAAGCAAGACCTGTATAGCATGATATGTATCCTTTGTATCAGATAAGGTCCCCTCAGGTTTTATCCTATAACCCTGTACTGCAATTTGCAGATCCTTTGTCAGTGTCAGCCATGTGGATGATTCACGGTCATTGCTTGACCAATTTGCTCTCTGTGAAAGCCTGAGAGAAAGTTTTCTCTCCATGTGACTCTCCTTAGGCACAGTCTATATCATTGATCATGTTGCTCTATGGCCCCATAATCTCCTTGATCAGAAAATCTGGACACAACCGAGTTCCATGATGTTACAGTACAGGCTCTCCTATGTCCTGAGTATTCACTGACCTTGAAAGGCTAGTGTTAAAATGTTGGCTGTCCTTGCAGTCCTTCTATTTCTCCAATTTTTGGTCTGCAAACTTGCGTTGTTAATACTCAAGAAGAGTAGCTTATTTTTAACCTACAACATATGCAGTGAGGTATAACTTCACTATTGCCTGAATATCAAACATCTTAGGCATAACATGGATCAGGTATTTTCCATCAAGTATTGATATATTAAACTTTAAGTCTCTACAGAATGTGGAGATAAAAATTTTAAAAAAAGAAAAATATTTAAAGAATGCAAGTAAACAATTACATATTTTTACACAGATATTTAACCATATACAGCATTGTAGCAGGACAGTCCTGTGACTTTTTTCTTAATTAAATGATACTGTTTTATTAGTAGAGGTTCCTGCCTGAGAAACAAACACACAGAATTCACTCCATTACCTTACAAACAGGCTTCCCAACACAGACCTCATAATTTTAGTTCTTAAACTACTACAGGAGTTGGAGCAGAGGATGCAGAAGGTGCTCTCATCCTCCTGCTTTTTTCACATACTTACTCTGAATGCTAAGTTTATGTTAATGAGCATGTATTTGTTAACAGTACCAGTTAGTTGCATTAAAATATCAGTTAAACTCTGTTTTCTTTTGTATGTTTTCTATTTTAAAAAATAACAAATATCTGGCTAGCCAGATAACTCAGCGGACTAAAGCCCCTGCTTTGTCAGGCTCAGGGACGGGGGGTTTGATTCCCACGTGCTGTGCCAGCCCTGAACCCCGGGGCACGCTGAAGCAGTGATTGACACTGAGTGGGGTCATGTGTGCCTCTGATCCTGGTGCTTGGGAGGCTGAAAACAGGAGGATCACTGTGAGTCCAATGTGTGTAGTGAGACCTTGCAGACCCTGTAATAAATAGATTTTTTTTACAAAGAGAGTTAAATGACCTGACCCTGGAAGCTTCAATAAAACTAGGATCAAAAATAAATATTTTACTAATGTGTCTACTTATCTCCGATATGAGAAAACCTTGCTGTTCAACTCAGTACTAAGCCTTTCTCTTTGGAGCAGAGCTCAAGGTCAGCAGATAGCAAGCACCCCGTGTCTATCCTTCCTAGGTCTTACTGGGAGAGTGCACTCT
Organism: Ctenomys sociabilis; assembly: GCA_004027165.1. Taxonomy (NCBI): domain Eukaryota; kingdom Metazoa; phylum Chordata; class Mammalia; order Rodentia; family Ctenomyidae; genus Ctenomys; species Ctenomys sociabilis. The sequence continues at coordinate 71,202 of PVKA01008301.1, read as the reverse complement.
CAGGGAAAAGGGAAACGGTGGACTGTCTCAGGATCTCAGGATGAACAGGGAAAGGGACAAGCAAGGCAAGAAGTAGCTCACTTAATGCTAGTACCGGGAAGGAAAGGGTCAGGCATACCGAGAGGAGCAAGCTGCTCTCTAACCAAGCATGGGAGAGCAGCAGAGCGGGGAGCAGTTAGGGTGCTGGTCCCGCAATCAGTCACCAGACCTGCACTACAGTGGCAGCTCTCCCTCCTGCTGAGCAGTTACGGGATGTGGGACACGTCACTGACCTTCTCTGCGGGAGTAACAACAGTTTTGCTTTTGTAAAATGGAAATAAGAACAGTTCCTTCTTCCTTGGGTGGTTTAGGGGACAATGTGAGATCACGCGTGGAAAAAGGTAAATCAGGGTCAGGGGGCAGTTGCTCTTTGTCAAGTCAGTGAAAAATAAAGAATAAAAAGTGATAGAGAAAGAGACCAGCAGGTGTGCCTGAGGAAGAACCAGAAGCCAATCTTTATATTATTTCCTGGGAATGTGAAACAATAATAGCAACAATAAACATTTAGCACAGTTACTGACATCTGAAGTACTTTGATGTGCCAAGTAGTTTAGATAAACTTTGTTTCAGTCTCACAAGAATGTGGAAAGATTTTATTTGTCATTTTACAGTTTCAGAAACGAAGGTTAAAAATGGTTCCAAAAGCAAATGCTAACTGCAGAGAGGTAATGTGAATATGGAGTGAATTTCCCACTCCCCAAAATAAGCCTTGTGAATTCAAATGTACCCCTAGTTTGCACTTTTTATTCTTGGAATCCCAAGCAATTTTCTTATAATATTGGCCACAGTATACTATTTTTCTTCATCGTACTTGGGTTTCCAAAACTGGCCTCCTGCTTTACTGTCAATTTTCTTTATTATTAAACTCCATCCCATGGGAAAACTCTACAGTGTGGGTTTTCAGCGGTAAGTCACTGGTGGTGTACAAAAGTGCTGATTGTTTTCTCTGTAGTCATAAAATCACTTTATAATGCTGTGGTGACTTTAGTGATATAAGCCCTGGGGCCTGAGAAAACTATAGTGAAGGTGATACATTTACACATGTGGGTAGGTCGTATCTTTAAAATATCAGCCAGACAAATGGTAATTGGGCTGTTAAAATTCAGAGCAACCAAAATTTTTCACGTGATCTATAGATGAACATAGTAATGTCCCTTTTTTCCTTATAAAGAAATCTATTATTCCTTCAAAGCAGCCAAAGTTCCTAATGACTTGAAGAGAGAACATATGGGTTAGAATGATTCAACATATTTTTGTGTATTTAATACAGGGTCTACAAGGTCTTACTACACAGATCAGATTCATAATGATCCTCCTGTTTTCAGCTTCCCAAGCACTGGGATTACAAGCATGCACCATCACGCCTAGTCTCAATTGCTGGTTCAGCAAGCCTGGGGTGCAGGCCCTGCATGGCATACCAGGAATTAAACCCTGCTCCCTGCACCTGCCTAAGCAGGTGATTCAATATATTGGATTACAGTGATGGAGGAATTTTGTTCATCTAGGAATAAAATATTAATGAGACATATAGAAGAGTTTCTAAATCTTGCTTGCAAAAGCTGCTTGAGCCATTTTACCTTTAAATTAGGTTTAAATTTATCTTTATTTATAAGATATATGCTATAAATGACAAAAGAACTAACATGCAAAAGCTAAATTTAAATTAACATCTGATTTCTAATTCATATACTAAAATCACACTAAAGAGAAAGTGTAGGGGGAAACGTAAAGATGAATTAGATACTCCCTTGCTTCAAGAAATGTCCAGGTTTGGAGAAGACAGGAACAATTGTAACCAGGACCTCCAATTCTCCTTAAACATGTCAAGGATTGGGATTATGCTTTTCTGCTAATTCAGAGCCCGAAACAACTTCTCTTAGTTTCACCACAGCATTCTTTGTGGAAACTCAGAAGGACAGAATCACATTAGCATATCCGAACTGGACATTGGTTCAAACTTGACAACACTTAGGAATTTCTTCCAGACGAGGCCATAGTGCTTATGGAGGCAGATCCCCGAGGTCTAGAGAAGTGAGCTATAAACCTGCATGAACTCAAGGGTAGCTATGGTCATGCATAATTCACGATGTCTGCCTTGCCACACTGAGGCTCCCTATGGCCTCTGGAGACCCTGAAGATTTAGAGGAGCACAGGCTCACACGTAAAACCAAACTCCTCTGCACCAACTGGGGTGATACAGTTGTTCATCCCACAGTCCCAGAAATCCTTCTAGTTTCTTCTTTTTCTCCAGGTGTTCCAGTACATGGGCATCACCCAATTCTGCTTGCAAGGTTCTAAGGCCCTATTGTTCTAGGGTCTCTTTTACAAAGATGTTTGCAGACTGAAAAGTCTTAGTCATATAGGTGGTGGATCCTTCTGGAACAAAGTTACAGTCTTGAAAGATGAAGAGCATAATTGCTTTCCAGAGGGTGTAAAACAGGTATTCCTAAAGCCCATGGTGAAAGTTTTGGGTCCCATAGACTAAGAGTTCTTCTGCTTCAATGCAATCAGCTGTCTTTGCAGGTGCCCTATGGCCCTCCTTTGTGTTACTTTGTGGACATGTAGTATTATTAGTGGCACTGTAAGTTGTGTCCTTGCATATGCCATGCACCACTGCAGGAAAACATACCTGCTCATGCATCCTTTTATAGACATGCTGTTGATGACCGAGGCAGAATGTAAACTTGTTCCGGAAAAAGGGACACTCAGGCGAGAAATGTGAGAGCACTCAAGAAAGCCATCTAAAGGACAGCCAGATAGCTCAGTGGACTAAAGTACCTGCTTAGGCAGAGTGCAGTGGCCAGGGGTTTGATCCCTGGTGTATTGTGATAGCCCCACCCCTGGGGTGCACTGAGATGGTGATTGAGACTGGGTGTGGTGCGGCATAGCTGTAATCCTGGCACTTGTGAGGCTGAAAACAGGAAGATCACTATGAGTCTGATCTGTGTAGTAAGACCCTGTAGACTCTGTACTAAATACATTTAAAAAAAATAAAGAAGAAAGCTATCTTCAGTGTACTCAGAAGGTAGATTGATTTTTCACTACCTTCAGTCATTATAACTACGGACCTATCAAGGGGAGCTGGCACAAAAGCACAGATGTTTCCTAACTGCTTTTGGCATGAGTACTAAATCATCTTTTGTCTCTGTTCCAGGGCACTTGTGTCTTCCATGAGCATTCATGAAGTGGTGGCAGACTGAATTGTTAATTTGTGAATACAGTTTAGACACGCTATAGTTATTGATATTTCCTTCACTCAGTTGCTCCTCCTTCAAAGTGGGCAGAGAACTCCACAAAGGATTTCCCCTTCGCAGCTCCAGAGAAACATTGCTGCCAACATCCCGGGAAGTGGTGATGTTGGGATACATTGCCAATTCCGTGAAGTGGCATCGAAGTCTTTTAGGAATCACTGTCCTCATTCTTGTGTCTTAGTCGAGCATCCCCAACGTGCGTACCACACTGCAATCCCACAAGCTAGGATTTCTTCCAGCGCTCAGCACCCTTCCACTTTCACACTCCTGCGTGTCCTGGGACTGCCCATCCCACCCAGGGCTTGCAGCTCTTAGCCATCCATCAGAGCCCAGCTGCAATTTTCTTTCACGTGTCACCCCAGCAAAATGTAGGTGCTCATGCATCCTTTCATAGACTCAGAACTGATGAATGAGGCAGAATGTAAACTTGTTCTGGAAAAGAACACACTCAGGTTAGAAATATGAGAACTCTTGACGAAGTTGCCTCCTGTATATACAGAAGATAGATCAACTTTTCACTACCTGTTGTTTATTATAATTACTGACCCATCATTATACAAGAGTTATAAAATATCAATGAATTAGCTATTCAATAACTCCTTGGGTTCTGTTGACTCAGCTGGCCTTGGTTGATGTTATTAATTTGATGCCAGTTGGTTTAAAAACAGTCAAAACTGTTTGCAACAACTCTACATGAATGGGTCCAAGTTTAATAGTAAAAACAGGATCTTCCTGATTTGTACTTGCGGGAAACCTGAGAACTGCATCTGGGAAATGTATGATAAAAACACCCCAAATCCCACTCCTGTTTCACCTCACAGGAATGTCACCGGTCAGAAAGAAGCCCTCTGTGGCTGCTTCCTCAAGGATTTAAACGGTCCCTTTGCTTCCTCCCCAAAGTTTACCCTGCATTCCCAGCAGAGGCACGTCAAAGGCAGCAGGAGTGTATGTTGCTCGGGGGGCAGCCCTGCCCAGTGAGGAATGGCAGGAACAAGAAACTGGAGAAAGTTCTGGCTTTGGACCCCAGAGGAACCACGCATGCCCTTCCTGCCCTTCTCTCCCCGGTGTGTATTTTCATAGCCTCTCAGACTCAGTTCACTGGCAGCCTCAGGAACAAGAGCCAAGTGGGAAAATGTGACTGGGTAAAGACTGTGGAGAAAGGGCCTGCCTGGGCTTCCTGGCCTGACCAAGAGGGCAACTTCGCTCGCCTACACAGGCCCACTCGGCCCAGGGAGCAGCCCACAGGCACGGTACCCTGCCGGCCTGGGCCCCAGAAAGAACCTGGGATTGGCCAATGTCACCTCATCAAAGGGCAAAGAGGCACCGAGAGGGAATCCAAACAGAATTCCTACCTGAAACCAAAGGCCCGTTCTCTGGAGCAAGGGTGGGGACATGGGGACAGAGACTTCCTCTCTGGGACAGCTTTGAAGTTGTCCTTTAGCAAACAGCCCCTTCTCCAAGCCTGCACACAGGCTGAGCTGCCACCCGCAACTCTACCCCTGCCACCCAGGGGCAGCCTCACGCTCCGGGTGTGCAGGAGGACCACGGGGATGCCCTTGGCCTCCTAGCGCCAGGCACAGGGCCTGGCATGCTGGCTTCCCGCGGCCGCAGGGTGCTATGTGGAAGGGTCTGTGTGGAGTTTGAATTGGTGTTATTTTAAAGTCCTTTTTAAAAATAAAAAGAAATATTTATGACAGGAAATCAGGTTCGACATTCCTGAAGTTAGCAAAAGTTTATGAACACACTGTCCTATCCTCCCCGGACATGTAAATTCAGTTAAATTTTTTGAAGGAAGACCCACATACTTCATTCCTTTACATTTCACCTGGGCCACAGGAGGAATGCAAACACGGACGAGGAGCCAGGCCGCTGGTGAAGGGTTACCATATGCAGCCCACACAAGGAAATTCCTGCTATAGCCGGAGTTTACGCTCTGAAGTGAGCTATGAATAGAAAGTTTGTGCATGGTTATGAATATGGATAAAATACATCACTCACGGCCAGGGAATGGCAAGCAAAATTGAAAACATATTTTGGATCACAGAATATTTTGAAAAATATATTTAAAAGGAAATAAACACAGATTGTGTGTGTTCGTTTACTTCTTGAAGTACCTTTGGGGGAAAGAGACATCAACAACTTTTCTTTTCAAATTATTCGCTCCTGCTGGTGCTTTTCAGCACAGAGTAAGACCTGCTAGGAAGGGAGCAGGATCCTGCAGAGTGTGCGGTTGGTGGCTCCACCCGCATGCACTGTTGCACTGTTCTTTCTTCTCATAGAAAACAAGGGCTTGGATCTTTGAGTTTGTCCAGAAAGGGCTCCGTGGCCTGGCAGATGTGTGCCACTCGCTCCTACCAGGACCTGTGGATGCCTTCTTCACACCAGAAGACTCTGTTGCTTCTGATTTTAAACTTTTATCTTCTTCCTTGCTAGACTATTCATAAATGTCAAGATTGTATCTATTTTATTAATCCTCTGGATGAAAACTGGAACTTTTTTGGAGAGGGTGTGGACAGGGTCTTGCTATGCACTTCAGGCTGGCCTCGTGCTCATTTTTGTAGCCCCCAGGCTGGTCTCAAACTCACAGCAATCTTCCTGTCTTAACCTCCTGAGTGCTGGGATTACAGACATGTGCCAACATGTCTGCTTCAGGAAAACTGGAACTTTGCTGCTTTGTGTCCCATTGAGAGGATCAGACCTTCAAAGACTTAATCAAGAGAAAACTTGATTTTTATGCCCACTTCCCATGGACACCTCCACCCCCCTGTAGCAAGCCTTCCCTCCTCCTTCAAGGACACCGGCATCCTTAGGTTCTCCCTGTGTTTCCAATGAATTTCTCGCTTGCATACCACTCAGACAAACCCTTTCCAGAGGAGAGAGCTCACCCAACAGCAATGGCACTGTCTCTTTATTTTCCACTAATTCATTTCCTCAAAGCTGTAGCAGCTTGAGGGCCACCAGAGGAAAACTAACACACTGATGGTCTGTGGGTTACACAGAGATACATTTTACTAAATGCAGATGCTTCCTTTTCTCACTTGCTCTCAGACTCCCTACTTGGTCCACAGAAACTCAAAGCGTTGAGCTGGAGTGTCACGAGCCATCACACTGCTGAGTCTGAAGGACTTGTGCACCAGTGTGTGGCCCAGGGAAGGGGGATCTGTGGTATCACTGGCATCTAGCATTCCTTGGAATCATCTGCTGCCAGGACTCCCCACATAGAAATATATGGCCTAAGTTTTTAAAAAAAATTTCGGGAACTGCAAATAAGAAGCCCACCAAAAGTTATTATCTGAAAAGTGAGGCCATAACGTAGACTGTTCAGGGCTGTGAGTTCCCAGCTCCCACGTGTGGCCCAGCTATCTAGCCGTTGTTGTCTGGTTTTGACTGTCTAGATGCCTTGGTCCAATACTTCCTGGAGATCAGCACAACGCTGATGCACACCGAGCACCTCCTGGGGATGATTCCCAAATCCCAGGAAGGAGCCCCCCTTGTTTGTGCCATGTTTCAGATCTGCTTTAGCAGAGAGTGTTGGGATGGCCTGAGAGCTCACAGAGTAACTCCGTAAGGGAAAGGCATTGGTGGAAACTCTGAGTTAAGTGTAAGTGTATTCTGATGTGGTCAAAAATTTGGTCAGTTTATGACCCATGGCACAAGATGGGCAATCTGTGCAGCAACTTTCTATTCCTTCTCAATACCAACTGTCGATTACAGAATAATAGATATAACATGCATGTGTGTGTACATAAATAAATATAAGTACTACATTTATATGTTATTGTGGTATGTTACATAATATCAGTATTTTGCATGAGTATTAGATCTTCTTGTCTTGATTCATCAACTTTATGAACTGTGGGTAGCTTCAAGAGCATGAAGACTGCATCTTTTCACTTGTTTTGCAGGTAGTTATCCACGAATAAAATCATTTGGAGACAGCCATGCCAATGTTAATTTTGTCTTGTGTGATAATAATTTTGTATGAATTTTAAACTTAAATTGCATCCCCTGGGATTGTAGCACACAGTAACGGATATTCTGCTCCATGTTTATCTTCTATCTTCCCTTTTAGAAAGCAAGAGCCATGCGGACAAAAGCTTGTTAGTTACTGCTCCATCTCAAATGCCCAGAACAGTGTATTTAATGTAACAGATATTTGGTGCATATTTTTGAATGAATAGACCCTTAAAAAGAAAAAACTGGAAGAGATAGGAATTTTCTCTTTTATATTCTGTCTTGGTTACTTTTCTCTCCCTGCTGAAACAAAATACCAGAGTCTAAAATTAAAGAGGGAAAGGTTTAGTTAGCTCACAGGGGCAGTTTCAGTCTATAATCAGCTGGTTCCTAGGTAGACTGGGGTGGCGTTGGGACAACAGTTCAAGGCAATAGAAGACAGAAAAAGTAACAAGAGCTAAAAGAAGGAACAAGCCTCTTCTCCTGCTTTATATTATAAGCAGGCTACCCATCGTTAGGTGGATGTGGCGCTCATACCATCTCTAAGCCCTCCTCTTGCATAGGACAAGAATGTTCAGAAAGTGAGGATCCCGGTGCCCTGCTGAGTTGCTTAGTTAAACTTCTAAACTTCTCAAGTTGACACAACCATCCTAGAGGGGTAAAGGCTTATCCTCTGCACCCTAGAAAGCGGAGCTAACTGATAACTTAGTTAAGCTTCTCAAGCTGACACAGTGTATCAACTACCACAAATTCCAACTGCAGTGTTTGGTCTCCTGTAGACAAAGTGCTTTTCTCTGTCCTGGGCCAGGCCTACTTTTGCTTGACATTAGTTTCTGACTCTTTTAATGAATGGCTGACCTACTTGGTATAGTAGTATTATTTTGATAATGTGGTATTTTGGGAAGTTACGAATACCTGATAATATTTCTTATCCTTGACACTGATGTGGTAACTAAAAAAAATACAACCCAAATCTAGCCTCTTGTTGCTCCATAATTTGCCAATGTTTGAATAGCCAGCCAAGGAGGATGTTTTGATAGATTTAGTAGAGACAGCAAAATAAATGTTCCTTTTCCTCTCAGATTTGCCTCATGCCTTATGGATAAATATTGTGATCATACAAGTATATACACACACATAAAGATTATATAAATAAACAGATAACTAGAAAAATGTGGTATGCATCTTGGCTTATGAAAGTTAACATTTCTGTAAGATTCTTATGAAAATTAGGAGAGTTCCCAAGGAATGCTCACATTTGTTTCATGTTAAAAGAAACTTGAAGCAAATTGGAAAACTAGCTCTCTATGAAAAATGGCTTCAATGCTGAACTCAGGTTAATTTTCTACAAACTTTTTTTTATATGAGAGAAAAAAACCTAAGTACTGCCTCATAGATGATTTTCTTTCTCTATTTTCCTGTTAATTTTACCTTGACAACCACTGAGGTTTCCAAAACTTAGTAGACTCTACTTGTTGTGCAGTGATTTCAGAAGAGAAATCCATAACTGATGGCTTTAGGGACAGAGTAACAAAGCAGGGCTGTAGAGTACCAGACTTGTATCTGTTTGGAAAAGCACTCAGAAGTAAGAGAAGCAGAATTGTTTCCAGAAAAGAAGATTGATAAGCAACTAAGATTCATTTAAACTGCCTTATTTGTTTATACAACTGATGCACTGATGTTATATGTCTTTGCAAATGTATCCAATATATTGTATCTTTTTGTTTTAGTGAATAGTTTCAGTCTTTGCACAACCAGCTCATTGGTACCTTTTAGAGGTACCAATTGAACAACTTTGCTGTTTTTTTTAATTTCTGTTTGTTTGTGCTACCAGTGAACTGAACTCATGACCTTGAGTTTGCCAGGCAGGCTCTGTGACAATGAGCTAGATTCTTGGCCTCTCTACATAGAACAGAAAGAACATTTTCTCAAAAAATAAAGGAAGCTGAAATATCCCATCTATACTGTGCATGATAACGCAGATAGAAGGTATGCGACTGATATTTGGCCTCAGTCATTTGAGGAACTGCAGTTTTCAGTGGTGGAAGGTACACGGCTGCCTGGTAGATAACCCTGGATCATGTTGGCCTGTGCACCAGATCCACCATGCTACTTTCTTTTTACCCTCTGTGATTTCTTTTAAATTCCATCTTATATATGTAAATAGATCACATAGTCAAATTATCAAGGACATTTAGGAAGAAAGTTGGAAAGGGAATTAATACTTTCATAAATGTTTAAGATAATACTAAAAAGAGGTGATAAAAATATCTGGAGGGTACAATACAAGAAAACACAGCCTCCTGTGTATCTAACCACAGGACTATAAACATCACTGTGGCAGAAACAATGGAAAGCCAACAAATACCAACAGCTTCACACAGTGCCTGGCATGCACAGGCTGCACAGCAAATACTTGCCAATGCATTGGAGCATCAAGAATGTGTTCCGATACATGAGTCAGGTTGGGGATTCATCCCTATCCAAGGAGCACACCACACTCCAGGAGTGATAACTTGAAGCAATGTCCTTCAAGGAAATGATGAAAAGCACATACATAATTCAGAGAAGTAAACATCTGCAAGCGTTTCAGAAGCGCCTTCTATGTCCACATCATCGGAAGAATTTTACAAATTAGAAGTCAGTGGTTTGAATCAAACCAGAGCCTGAACAGCTATTTCCAGCTTCTCAAATGTGAAAAACATATTTTTCCTTCTGAGCTTCCAAGAGAGACCAAAGAATCAGAATCACTGCAGGGATTGTTTCCATGGCCTCATTCTCAAGAAACAGACAAGTGAGAGCCAAGAAGCAGAGTAACATCAACAACAACAAGCCAGTACCCAGCTTCAAGGTGCAGGCACAAAGGCCGAGGACTCTAATTGCAATCAGTTCCTCTTTATAACTAAAAACTTGCTACATTGTAAATATCAGTTGTAGGACTGGAAGTTAACAATGAGGTGATAGGACAGGTAGAGAGCCTGTCCTGACACTGTAAGCTTTAATTTTGTGATTCAAGAAGGGTTTAAGCAAATGATGGGTCCAATCGGATGGGCTTGAGGGGTTTAAGAGGAGAAGCAGAGACAACAATACAATGCCCACCTTCAGTCTAAACATAGACTTGGAGGCCTTAAATAAGATGCAGAAAAGCCCTCTTAGAATGCTATTTCTTTTCTTCCTCCCCTAGAACATGGACCTCCATTTATGTTGGTTGTCACTTAAGTCTGTACAGGGGCTTATGATGATGGCTTCAGTAGGCAGTTTGTGGAAATGACACCCTGTGATTACTGAGGCTGGTTCATACCCACAGTGCAGCTCCTGCCAGGCTTCCTCCTCTCCCAGATTCCTGCACTGGGAACACAGGCTTGTTCTACACAAAAGCTCATGGGAAGGCTGGGTGTTGATATCCTGGATCAGAGCTTCTGCTAAGCCCCAGACATGGAGGTGAGAGTGTTCCTGTGATTCTGTGTCACCTTCAGTCCTCCAGCAGAGCCCCTGACACTGTAGCACATGTCCCTCCCTGCCTTGTGAAAATTCATAGTACAAGAAATTGAGAGAGATTATACATTATTATTGGTTCTTTAAGAAACATGTTTCATGTATATTTTTTTATCAATGATAGATAGTGTACCAGCTTGCACTTTTTCTCTTGTTGTTACATATTGCTTAGTTCTACATGCTTCTGTACTTTTGTACAGTGAAATTGTGTCTGGTCTTTTCATGTGAAACATGCCTTTTTATTTACACTTATGTTCCAGATGCTTGTACGTGGGTCTTGTATCAGCGTTCACAAGAGAAGCATGATTTACAAAGTAGGTTTCAGTGGCCACCTGCAATAGATGGAGAGGACAAAAGGGTCTGTCAGCATGCTGGAGACCTAAAGGACTCAATCCTCAGCCAAACGCCTGGAGCTCACTAACTCCTATCTTCTAGCATTGCTATTCATTAAGTTAGCTTCCATTGAACTGCCATTCATTTATAGAGAGATTTTGAAATATCTAGCTAGATTTTTTTGAAAATTGTATTGGAGTATAACCTGTATAACTAAAATTCACCAATTGAATGCACACAGTTATTTCTTATCTAGATTCTCTCTTCACTGACTTTAAAAAGAATTGTTAGTATAGAAGAGGTTTCTTTTTTATTCATACTATCTGGGATTCATTTCAAAAACTAGATTCTAATCAGGATTCAATGAGTGGAGGCTTTTTTATTATTGGAAAGTTACAGATATGATTTCTTCAAATCGATCATCAACACAGTTATTTCTGGAACTATAGTTTAATGTGTAATAGATCTTGCTTTATGCTGATGTATATTAAACTTTCCAATATTCCCTTTCCCTGCACTGTACTTTGTTTCCAAAATATTTTCAGGTTTATATTTTTCTTGGTTACCTTTTAGTCATTGCTGGGACAAAATACCTAAATCCCAAAATTAAGGAAGGAAAAGTTTATTTGGTTCTCAGTTAGTGTAGGTTTCAGTCCATACTGAGCTGGCACCAAGGCAAAGTCGCACAGAAAGCAGTTCATGGTGGCAGAAAACAGCAAAGAGCAGAGGAAGGAATAGAAGCTCTGTCATCTATTAAGCCTCTCTCCCTTCTTTCCACACTGACTACAAAGACCAGAGCTCCTCCAAGTAAGTGGCTGGCGGAATCCTTCTTCAACCCCTTAATATACCCTTATGGTGCTAAGTCACTCTAGGGCAGGCCCTCCACACCTAGGGAGGACCACTGAGGCCTGGGGCATGGAGTCGCAGAGCAGATGCAGCCAAGCTTTGAACTCTTCAAGTTGACACAATGTAACAAACACCACAATGTTCTGATGCTGTAAGCAGCTCTTAATGAATTTAGGAAAGCCCATCATGTGCTAAGATCCCTTTGAGGGGAAACATTTTCTCTGTTTCCTTCCCCACTTGTTTGGTCTGTGTGTCTCTGGCCACCCATTACGGTGCATATCAGATACCTAGAGCCCTCTGAGTGTGCACTGCATGAAGATGTTCTTGGCTGTTGGTCACAGAAGGCACATTTTAGGATCCACTGTCATAAAAGGACTTCCAGCCCTTCGCAGGTCCGTGTTCCACGTGTATGCCCTCTAGTGCTTCAAGTGTCTCTTCCTTGCTCACTCACCACTTTTATTCATCGAGACCATTTTAGATTTATAGTTTACTTGCTCTGTGGCCCTGAGCCAGGTCCTCTCACTTTTCAGTCTTCAATGACACTTGTCCCTCCTGCCACCTCTTCTCCAGTGCCAGTTTCAATTTAGATAATCATCATCCCCTTTTTATCTGATGGGTCATCTCATTTTGATCCCCACTTCTGAGGCAGTTCACGTGCAGTCTGCCTTAAAAATATAACTGTCACTTAGGGAAGATCAATTTTTCTACAACTGCCTCCACCAGGGTCTCTGTGTGGAGGGCCAGGGCTGCTCCCCACTGCCCACACAGCTCTCTGCCATTGCCTTCTTTCTGTCCTACACCATACCTGTGGGATAAAGCATGCTCTCTGAACTGGTCAGGGATCCAAAGCAGGTGTGTTTACCCCAGAACTCAGACCTGGGACCATAAACTCAGAAGAAAACAGTAAAAGGCACCAGTGCCACCTAGTTCATCAGAGGAGTCTGGTAGAAATGGTATTGGTAATGCCTTGGGCTCCAAAGTTTAGGTTGCAGTCCATCTAAAATGAAAACTTCAGTGAGATTCTGGCTTTGTCTTCTCTGTAGGCCCCACAAGGCACCATGGGAAACCTTCCACTGACTCCACTGACCTCACCGTTAGATCATATTCTTAATACTTGGAAACCATTTGGCCCTTACAACCTAAGGAAATAAATAATTCATTTTCTATTATAATATCATTCAGCACCACTGTAAGGTAGGGGATGAAGAGCAATTGTCATAAAACAGTGGCCTAAATTATATTATTCTTCACTTGGATTTTTTTCTTGCAAGAGGAAAGAAAACTTGTCTCTGATTCCTTATGTGCAGGTTTTTGTGGTTCTCTTCTAAATATTGAGCCTCTGCAAATGATCAAGGGATCATTTGTTGAGAAGTCTTTAGGGAGACTTCTCAACAAGAGGTTGATGTAGATGACCTCAGAGTGATCTAGGCCCACCCCAGCTATTAAAAAGCAAACCAACCCAAGGGAATACAATGTCCTCCTTACCACCCCCACCCTCAATTAACTGGCATGTAGATGCTGTTTCATGGAATGATAACACTGTGGAGAACAAAATCAGCATCACAGTGGTTATAAAGCTAAAAGATCACGGGTAGTTTCTCAACTGAAGATAATACCCTAGTCCTACCCCTAATCCTATCAAAGAAGAGACCTACAAAAGTCTCTAGCCTTGCGCAGAGAGTTTTCTCAAATATGGTCTCCTGTGACCTTATAATTTCCCTTACAACAATCAAAATCTCCCATGGAAAGCCCTTAGGAGAATGACAGATAGTACAGGACCTCCACTTCATTGATGAAGTAATAATTCCAATCCATTCTCTAATGGTGGAACCATCTATAGTTTTCTCTCAGATTCCAAGAGACACGAATTTGTTCTCAAGCTTGGACCTCAAAATACCTTCTTTTCTAGTCCTTTGAACCCAGGTTCTCATTTCTTGCTTGCCTTCACACGGGAAAATCTGACCACAAAATACAGATAGAAATATACATGGACAGTGCTCTTATATGGCCTTGGGATAGGTCCACCTCTTTGCCAGTAAATAATTTTATTTTTGGCAGTACTAGGGATTGAATTCAGGACCCTGTGCTTGCCAGGCAAGTGCTTATTCTACTGAGCTATCTCCCTAGGCCATAGGCCAACCTCTTTGCTTGAACACAAAGAATAGATTTAAGAGACTTAAAACTTGTATAGAGGACAACTCTACAGAATGTAGATGATATTCTAATCTGTGGTCCAACTTAGAAGCCATCCAACCACAATACTGTCCAAAATTTCCATTTTCTAGTCAGAAAGGAAAATAAAGTCTCAAAACAAAAAGTTCAGCTATCCTTTTGTAGAGTTCAATACTTTGTATATATGTTTCTTACTGCTGGAGAAGAGCAGTCTCACAAGGAAGGGAGCCATGCTGTCTGTCTTGGACCCACATCCACAAAGCAACAATGTTGTCATTTTCTGAGAATTCCTGGATCTGCTAAATCTGGATACTTGGTTTTGGATTAACAGTAAAACCTTTATAAGAAGTTGTCAGGGGTCCTGAGTTTGAGCTTTCTGATGTTACCTGCAGGCAGTGACCTGGGAAAAAGGAGATTATGCATTAACAACTAATCATCTGTACACTATAAGCAGGAAATTCCATAACTTCTGGAGCCTATCCATCTCTCCAGATAGGTCACTGTCATTCATTATAAGGGACACCAAATGGACATGTCTTAAATCTCATTGAAAACCATTGGTCAATGAAGACACCAGAAGGACAGCCCTACATCCCTTCAAGATGCTAGCCTTATTCCTATTCCTGAGGAACCATTAAAACCAACCTGCAACCCCAAGAAGATAGCTGGGCTTTGGGACAAGAAGAAGTTAAACAGGGATTGTGGTGATATTTGGGAAACAAACTAGTCTTTTCTCAAAAGACAATGAAATGCTACAAATAAAACCTTCGTGCTTCTTTCCTATATGGGAACAGATGCTAAATTGGGAATGGTCACTTGAATTTTTGCAAGACCAGAGCTAGTGGCAATCACCAGTGAATCTGTCAAGCTTGCCCTGCCTCTACTTGTAATGACCCTAAGAATCCCAGGCCATCTCCTTCATTATAGCCCAAACAAAGGAGAGGGATGTATTCCAGAGAGGACACGCCAACATGCAGAGGGTTTAGACAACTATTGATCTTGATTGACATTTTCATTAGTTGGACTGAGACTTTCCATACTTACACAGAGAAAGCTATGGACGTATTTAAGTAAATCAACCCTCTGTGTGGATTTCCCTTATCTAGGCAAAGTTACAGTAGTTCTAGCTGGCCCAAATGTTTTAATTTATTATATGTAGACATTATCTCATATTCTGACCTACTCAAAAGCTTCATTTGGGATTTGCTGGTGATAGAGAGACTTAGCAGAATATATTAGAGAAGAAATTAAAACATTCCTTGAGCTACAACTAGTGAGTTGTGGGCACTTACTCTAGGCTTAGGAGGCTTACTCTGCATTCTCATTTGTCTATTTTCCTGCTTACTCTGGTTCACTTTCTGGTGCTTAAATACTTTTCTTTCTCCATAAAAATTCTAACTTACAAAATCTCCCTGATTCTATCCTTGACTTTCTTTATAATACTACCTAAGATTAGTCCCAACACACTATCAGTCCCAAACCTCTTCCTTTTACCACCACCATCTTACTTGAAAGAGTGCATGCTCACCTGAAGTCCACCAATCAATCCCTAGCCCAAGTCTGTTGACTGCACCTACCTCTTTCTCACTATTCAAGCATATGATGAAGACCCTCCTCAGTGGATGCTCTTTAAGATGTCTTTGGCTGGGAAGATAGCTTGGCATTCTAAGTGTCTGCTGGGCAAACACAAGGAAACACGTTTGATCCCTAGTACCACATGCTGTGCTGCTCCCAAATACCAGGTACACTATGCTGACCCCAAAACCAGGTGTAAACCAGGTGTAGTGATGCACACTTATAAACCTAGCACTGGGGAGGCTGAGACAGGAGGATCAATATGAGTCTGAATTGTGTAGTGAGGCCCTGTACCAACAGAATTAAAAAAACATACATTTTTTTAAAAAAGATGTCTTTATACCCTCATTTCTGATGAAATCCTCCCCTCTCAAGCTTCATTGCTTCCATCCATTCTACTCAAACCTATATAGCAAAATTTAAGCCACTGATGATAGCTATGTTTCTGTTCTAATATTTTCAGGTGTTGTATTTGTCACCCAAGCTCCAATCTGTAACTCAGGCCATACACATCCTCAATTCTCCAAGGCTGCGGGCAGCATCACTCACTGGTCTCTAAAAGAATACAACTCTCTGCCTTTTCTGCTTCAATGGATCCACCAAAAACACAAGATAAAAATGCTGGACTCAGTCAGGGAGAACCACACTGTGTTCCAGTCTCTGATGTCAGCATCTGGATAAGGGCTGCTAACTATCTCTTCTCAAGTGATTGCTGACACATCACACACACCAAATATTGTGATTCAGTATCCACTCGCAGGGCGACTAGCACCTCACACAGCTGTGATGCACAGCATCTTTTCCAGCTTGACTTCCCTACTTGTCTCACTCTCCTGCTTCATTCTTCATTTGTGGAAACCAGGCTCTCCTGTGCTTCCAAGTGGACAAATGTTTGTAGCATAATTTACCTCATCCCTAAATATAGATTATTTCTAACAACCAAATATTTCTCTTTTCCACCTCTATCAGACCTGAAAAGGGCAATTACTATAATTTACCCTTTTGGTGGGTGTAGGGACTGCCCTGGGGATAGGAACAGCTGCGCATGCATTCTGCAGCCTCTTGGGAGCTCTCTGCAGTTCTTACTCAGGTATACACCATGTTAACGATTTTATAAGATCAAGTAGACTCACTGGCTACAGTCACTCTTCCTAATCTGAGAGGCCTAGATACACTAATTGTAGCACAGGGAGGTCTTTGTGTGGCTTGAGAGCAATGTTGTTACCATACCAACCAATCAAGTGTTGAACAACAAGCTGTGGATACTCTATGGGCTACTACCATTCCTTGGCCCATTGGACAGATTTCTTTCTCTTGTTTTTCGACCAAACCTACCTAACTGTCTCCTAAAAATTTATCTTTTCCAGGATAAAGCACACTCATCTACAAACAATGGCTCCACTGGGATTCCAGCTTCTTTCAGCTGCTGAATACCCCCTGTGAGGTATTCTAACTTAACTTTCTAACTTAACTTTCAAAGAATCAGCTCAATATTTCTACCTTGTACTAACCCCAAATCCCCTTAATATCTTATTCACTATTCAGATTATGGTGCCATGCTTAATTCTACCCTATATCATTAAGTTTTACTCAAGAGTGTAACAACTCTATTTTAGCTCTTAAATAAGGCAAGAGTTCCAAAATCTCTTATCTAGTAGGAATAATGGCCCCTGTCAGCTGAAAGCAGCTTCAGAAAAAGAGACCATCAAGCCCTAAACACTCCATAAGGATTTATGGAGCATATGTCTCAAGGGAAATTGAGACAAAAGATAGCTAAAGAAATAACTGGAGAGAAAGAGAGGCCTCGTTGGAGTAGATCCAACTTCTGAATCAAACATTGGCCCAGAACCAAGATGTTGAGCTATAAAACACAATGGAAAAGAGTTATACGGTCACAGGTAAGTCTCTGGGCTTGAGTCCAGTGGTGTGCAGCAATCCTTGGCCAATTCTAGTCCTAACTATGAGTCACAGACTATGCTGCCTTTGGACACTAAGACAGTTCTTATAAGGGCCATAGAAGGTCAAAACTCCACTGCCTAGTGGAGCAAACAAGTCAAGTTTCTCCCTGGTAAGAAGCAAGCTTCAGACTGAGTCTATGATCCTGCCCCAAGTATCCAGGCTTCCAACCCTGGACAGCAGGTTGCCTGGGGGTCACAAACCCTTCCCTCTCACCTGCTTTTAACCTGTGAAGTATACTTTTCACAGAAATCTTGATGTTGCTGCCTCTTTGGGGTTCTGCCAAATTCGTTGTTCAGTACATCAAGAACCTGAATAAGACTGCTCTATTCCAATGATGTGGTAACAGTGACCTTGACCATTGACTGTTGAAAATCAACTTTTATTTTTTTAAATAAAAATTCAATATTTACCTTTAGAAAGTGTGCTTTGTATTTATACTTTCTTAGATAATACTTTGGGTTTTATCTTTTATCAGTTTCAAAATACGAAGCACAATGTTTTATATGCTAGTCCATAATATTTAGCAGAATGTATGACTCTCACAACTACTGTCGTGACTGGCTCCCACGCCCTGTGGATTCTGTTCTGTGTTTTATTACTTGTGACTCCTATTTCTCAGGGTTACCTGAGGAAATCAATCAAAACCTGGATTTCTAGAGTTCTTCCTGAGAAAATTTCAATTCGAGTCCAATCAGTGCTCACTGTTGCCAGCCTCTTGCCACTTCAAGTTCTTGGCTTGGATGATTCTTCAACTTACCTAGCTATTGTGAAATGACTCTATGGACTCACGGGAGGTGGAGTCTTCAATAACACCCTCAAGGAGGCTTCAACTGCATACCCAGTACCAAGGTTGGAACAGATGCTTGCAGTCTCCAGCTCAAACAGAGATTGTTTTATTTCTAGTTCACTCCTCTGTTGAGAAAGTAGACTTTGAGGTGCATGTCTTGGTATTCAATTTATTTATTTAATTTATTTATTTATTCACTCATAGTGATCTTCCTGTCCTCAGCCTCCCCAGTGCTGAGATTGCAGGCATGAGCTACCATACCTGGACACTGTGGCCAGTTCAGTGTGCCCAGGGGCAGGGCCGGTGTGGCATTTGGTCCCGGGGATCAAACCCCAGTCCCTGTGCTTGCCTAAGCAGTGGCTTATTCTGCTGAGCTATCTTGCTGGCCCTTGGTATTCAATTGAAGTAGGCACTGGGTTTTTTCCTTTTGTCTTCTGTGTATTACAGAAGCATAGAATTAATTTCAAACCCACTAGGTCTTAGTGAACACCATCAGCATGCGAGTAAAACTGTTTCCTCTCTGGTCACCACAACCTAGTCTTTGTCCCCTAATTATCACTTACTGTATTGCTAGATGACTGGTATCTTATCTGATGTTTCAGATGCGTTCAGTAGGAAGTTGTGGGAACTGCAGTCTGCTATGGCACCATGCATCAAAGTTGCATTTCGTACGTGAGCTGACTAATCCCAGTTATAAATTCGACTGGAAGAGAATATTACATCGTGAGTATGGTGAGCTCCTGGCTGCATGGACCAGGGGGTGGATCCAGGTGCATGAAGCGGGTCACAGAGTCAGAACCATGGGGGCAAGACCTGGTCCCGGCACCCTCCCCTCAGACTCCTTTACTAAAATCTTGAACCAAAGAATCCTCTCCTCTTCCAAAAACCAAAAAAACCCTCTCCTCTTCCATAAACCAACAGAAACCTCTCCTCCTAAAACTGTGTCAGGTACCAGGAGCTAGAAAGGTGGTTAACGTGATAGATATTTTTAAAAACAAAACATTAAATATGACACACAAGAGATTATAATTAAATCACTATGTTCTCTGTGTTCACTTATTAATGTGTCTCATCTTCAACAAGTATTTCTTTTACTCAGAGGAAGTTGTTTAACCTGTAGTTTTTATTTAATGTAAAAATAACACTAGAGTCTATCTCAATTGAATATGTCCTGTTAATTTGTCTTGAAATTGTCTATTGCTATTTGTTCTTCAATAAAAAATAAATGACCCAGGGAGATAGTTCAGCAGAATAAGTGCTTGCCTGGTAAGCACAGGGTCCTGAGTTCAATCTCTGGTATCACACAAAAAAATAAATAAATAAAGACAAAAAATAGAGTCTATTTCATAGTGTGATTGTGGAGCTTAAATAAGTGAATTACATAAAATAATATTAGGTTTGACATATATTGAGTGTTGGCCAAGTGTTAGCTACTAGGATTTATGATTTCTTTCTTTGTTCAGGAAAAAAGTGTGTGGTTGGTAAAGTTTCAGTAAATAGCTTAAAGACTTGTACCCCTTACTTATTTGCAACTAACAACAGTTTGGTGATGGGTGAGAGATTTTCTTTCATTAATAAAGCATTAAATATTTCTATCAATGGCTTAAATCAAATGATATGTAATATGCACCCCAAATCAAGTAGGCAAAATAATACAGAGGGAAACAAGAATGCATATCAGATGATAAATAAAAGGTGAAAGTAATTAATACTTGCCTGTTAATGCCTTATTTCAGAATAGGTTTCCAGAGATAGAGTGCTTCAAGATTTGGAGGCAATGGTACACTCTGTATAAAAGGCTAAAACAATATGAGCACTTTAATACTAAGATCCTCAACATTTTTGCTTCATGTCTTTTTCTGGTTAGATTAGAATTTCATTTTATTTTATTAATTAATTAATTAATTAATTTGACACAGGGTCTTGCGACCCAGTTCAGACTCACAGTGATCCTCCAGTCTCAACCTCCCCAGTGCTGAGATTACAGGCATGTGCCACCACGCCCGGTTTTGGTGGCTGGCATGGTGGTGTGGCTTGTGGTTCTGGGAATCGAACCCGGGTCCCTGCTCTTATCTGGCAGATGCTTCGACCACCAAGCTATCTACCCAGCCCTAGATTTTCATTTTATTAATGAAAGTATTAACCATACTCACTGCTGGGTAGGAGACATTTGGAGAACGATTTGCATCTCAGCTGTTCAAATGCTAAGTTCATGAAAGTCAGGAACATTCCAGGGACACCAGAGACTAAAGGCAAGTCTGGAGTTCTCTGAATGCTGGCTGCCTTTGCTGCCTCTGCTCTTGTGGGTGGATGAAGAAGAAATGATTAAGAAAGTGCTGTCCCATGGATGACTGGGTTCAGTGGGAACTTGTTTGTAAAGTGGGTCTTTTTAGCAATTTCTTTCCTTATTTCAAAATGTGAATCTTCCCTGGTTGGAAGGTGATTTAGGGACGGTATCTGGAAGCAGAGGGCTATTTGTGCAAAGGCTGGGGGCAAGCTTGCATGGCTTACATTTTCAGCTTCCCACAGTGCTGTGGACACACAAGTGAGCCTTAGCCTAGAAGAACGGCTCTCTGTCATTCCCTGGAGGTGAGCATCTTCAGGGCCACGCTGCCAAGACAAGCAGCTGCCATCCGATTCCTTTCCACCTCCCTGCGAAGAGTGGCCTCATTGAGGATGAGTTCTAGAATGGTGAGAAAGGGTTCATTCACCCATCGCCGCCTCTGCTCACCCTGGATTCCCAGACCCTTGACTTGGGCCTTGCAGGCGACGCAGACATTCAGTGGAGGAATGCTTGTGTAAACACTGCTCTCCGGACAGTCCTCCGTCAGCGGAAGCCAGGCCCTGGGCCCTTCTGCCTGGGCCGTGGTAGATAGGCCCAGTAAAGTCAGGGAAAGGCCTTTCGAATGTCACCCTGCTGCTCAAGGTCGTTTTTAGGGACCTACATATACCAGAAGACATGTTCAAGCTTCAGGGGCTTGTCAGCAGGAGCCAAGCCTTGCAGTCTAATAAGAGAAGATGCCATGTACTCAAGAGCCAGGAAGGGTCGTAGAGATTTACGAGTCCAGGCTTTCTTGTCATACAAAACATGCTTTGCTTGTGGCCCAAGGATTCAAAACACCTTCACAAAACACTCAACGTGTGGAATTGCTTGAATATTTTCAAAAAATCTGTTTACTGTTCCCCAATCCTCCTGCAAATACTTCTTTTCAAAGGCAATGAGACCAAGTGACCTGCTAATAATTACAGTGAAAAGCACATTCTGAGACACACATAGAGGGACAGTCATGAAAAACTGCTTAGCTTTTAAGGAAAAACAATTGATAAATGTTATAAACATTTAAAAATGTAATATATATTAAACATGCCATTAAATATGATTAAATTTATTATAAAGAATTTGTAATGCTTCAAAATATATTTAATATACTACAAAACATACATATACATATATATATATATATATTATATATATGATTGTATCTCTATCTGTTTCTTGAGTCGTTGAGTCGTGTTTTCATACTACAAAGACAAAGTAAACATTTCTTTCATGAACTCTAATTGTCTAACTTTTAAACTTGGTATCTTGGTGAGTATAAAAAAAGTGCTAAGTCTTGTTGTGGGCAGAGAAGTGAAGGCATTGAATGCATTTTGAATCAGAGAACTGAATGATAGACAATAGATTTCTAAATAGCCTAGCACAAGTCACAGAAACAGCCATTAGGAATTGTTGGGAGTCTCCACACTGATTTCCATAATGATTGCAGCAGTCTACATTCCCACCAGCAGTGGAGAACGGTTCCCTTTTCTTCACAGCCTCTCCAGTGTTTGTTGTTGGTTGATTTGCTTATGATAGCTATTCTTTCTGAGGTGAGATGGTATCTCAGTGTTGTTTTAATTTGCATTTCAAAGATGACTAGTAATATGGAGCATTTTTTCATATATTTATTAGCTTCTTTAATTTCATCCTCTGAGAAGTATGTGTTCATCTTGGATGCCCATTTCTGGATTGGGCCTTTAAATTTAGAGGCCTTAATGTTTCTTAGTTCTTTATAAATTCTAGAGAGCAGACTTTTGTCTGAGTGCTTGTTAGTTAAGATTTTTTTCTAAATTTGTGGGTTATCTTTTCACTTTTTTAGTATTTTCTTTTGAGGTGCAAAAACTTCTCAATACTAGGTGGTCCCAGTTGTTAATTCTTTCAAGTATTACCCGTGCGATTTGATTTTTGTTCATGAACTCTTTGCCTACCCCTACATCTTCAAGGGTTCCTCCTACTTTCTCTTCCAGGAGATTGAGTGTTTATGTTTTAATGTTTAGATCTTTAATCCATTTTGACATTAGCTTAGTGCATGGTGATAGACCTGGGTCAACTCTCAGCATGTAGAGAGCCAGTTTTTCCAGCACCATTTGTAAAAGATGTTATCTTTCTTCCAGTAAGTGTGTTTGGCCCCTTTGTCAAAGATCAGGTGACCGAGTGTATTCATAGAGGCCTCTGCATCTTCTAATCTATTTCATTGATCCTCCAGTCTATTTTGTTGCCAATACCATGTTGATTTTATCACAGTGGTTTATAGTATAATTTCAAGTCAGGAATTGTAATGCCTCCTGCCTTGTCTTTGTTGATCAGGATTGCCTTTGCTGTACCAGGTCATTTGTGGCTCCAAATAAATTTTAGGAATGATTTCTTGAGGTCTGGAAGGTATGTTGCTGTTAGTTTGATAGGGATTGCATTAAATCTGTACAGCAATTTTGGGAGTATGGCCATCTTCACCATGTTGGTTCTTTCTATCCAGGAGCAAGTAATATCTTTCCATTTTCTGAAATCCTCTATGATCTCTTTTTTCAGAGTACTGTAATTTTCTGTGAAAGTATCTTTGACTTCTTTAGTTAGATGAATTCCAAGGCATTTCATTTTCCACGGTGCTACTGTAAAAGGTATTGTTTCTCTAATTTCCCTCTCAGTGTGCTTGTTACGTGCGTAGAGGAATGCTATTCACTTTTGGGTACTGACTTTGTATCCTGCTATGCTACTGAATTTGTGTGTCAATTCTAATATCTTCTTGGTGGAGTTTACTAGGACTGGAAATCCCATTCAAGCCAGCTATCCCCCTACTGGGAATTTTCATGGAGAAACTGAAAATGGCATATCATAGTAATATATGTGTACCTATGTTTATAGCAGCACAATTTGTGATAGCCAAATCTCGGAAACAACCAAGATACCCATCACATGAGGAATGGTTGAAATGTGGTAATTTTACGCAATGGAGTATTACTCAGCTCTAAAGAATGATGAACTTGAAGCCTTCATATTTAAGTGGATGTCACTTGAAGATATACTTATAAGTGAAAAAAACCAGACCCATATATGTAAATATTGTATAGTCTCCCTAGTGTAAAAACTCAAAAGAAGAAATACAAATAGAAAGGTATAACACAATTAAAAGGAAAGCAAGAACTTGAGGATTGGACAATGAGGAGAGGGCAAGGAGAAAAGCTGGGCAACATGACAGGTGCTAAGCCATACATTTATACGCACAAAATGGGTAAGGCAATGATCCTAAGAAATATCAACAAGTTTTTAAAACTAGCAGGTAATTGGTAGGGTTCTCATCTTGACTAACTGTACATGCTGATACCTGTGAATCAAGCAACTGCACTGAAGATAGCAATGTGCAATAGAAGGGTCACAATTGGAATGCCTGTCATCCTGGTCTTCTAATTACATGCTTCTTGTGATGAAATACCAATTATTACCATACTCTCTGTCAAGTAAAATTTTTTTCTTTTTTTAAAATTAAGGGTAATAAATGAAGAAAAGACAAGAAAAAATGTCACTGAACTGTCCTGCTACAATGCTGTATATGGTTAGATTTCTAAATTTCAAAGTAAAAATATGTAATTGCTCACTCCTATTTTTTAAAATTATTTTTTCTTCATATTCTGTAGGGACCTATTGTATCAATAAAGTTTAATGTATCAATACTTGATGGAAAATACCTGTTCCATGTTATGTCTAAGATGATTGATACTTAGACAGATAGGGTAAACTGAACTACATATGTTGCAGGGTAATAAGTTACTCTTCTGGAGGGTTAATAACCTAATTTTGCAGATCAAAAATTAGAGAAAAGGAAGGGCTGAAACATCAGCCAAAATTTTGGCCCTAGCCTTTCAAAGTCAGTGAAGACTCAGAACATAGAAGAACCTGTACTGTAACATCATGTAACTCAGTATGTTCCAAATTTTCTGATCAAGGAGATTATGGGACCACAGAGGAAAGTGATCATGATGTAGAGTGTGCCTAAGGAGAATCACATGGAGAGAAAACATTCTCTCAGGCCTTTACAGAGAGCAAATTGGTCAAGCAATGGCCGGGACTCATCCACAAGGGTGACACTGGCAAAGGATGTACAAAGTGTGGTACAGGATTACAAGACAAATCCTGAAGGTACTTGACTGACCTTATCAGATAGAAAAGTTATATTTCTTGTTATATAGGTCTTACTTTATCTTGGTCTTAACCATCCAGCAGAAAAGTATAAAAATGAGGTATATAAAGTAAAGTCATATTAATATGCTGAGCTGTGAAAAGTCCAAGTCAACAACTTCTGCGAATAACCCACTACTACTGTGGACTGATGGACTGTGTTGGATTGTTTTGCTGAATTCATGCACCTATAGTATTCAGATGTTAGTGGAATACCCATTTTTGACAGGACTAAAAGAAAAGGAGATAACAAGGAAAGGACCTTTCTGTGTTTTTATACAGAGAATAGTTAGCATAAATATACAGCTACTTTTGCTTAATTCAATGAGTGGAAAGATTTGTACTAATAGAATTTGGATATGATATCCTGTCTGCTTGCTGTACTATGGATAACCACTAAGAAATAACAACATACAATGTATTATTAAAACTGTCCTATTAATCAGTTTTGATACTATCTCATTGCTATTTGTTTCTCAATAAAATAAAATTTTAAAAAATGAATAGCAAAAAAAAAAAAAAAGGAATTGTTGAGTTAAATCTCACAGAACTAATTGGGACTGAAACTGAGTTATGGTTACAAAGGGAATTCTTTTGTTTTGCCTCTACTTAAGCTAGTCATTAGCATAAGGAGTCCCCTAAGCAGGTGCTCTCTCTGACTGTTGAATGGAATGGTTTGCAAAGGAACAGTGTGGATTTTGCAGACCACACAGCCAAGAGTCATTAACTGGACCTACCACTCCCTAAGCAGTTCTGCCTCAGTTCTGGATTTTAAGCTTAAATGCTTTCTTCTGGAAAGAAATACAAGTTTAGTGAAGAAAACTTATAATGCTACTTTAATTTCCAGGCTTTGTAGTAACTTATCCCCTATATCCAAGGCGTGCTTTAATTCATTAAGTTACTTGTCAGTAACTGGAAGATGGGGAAGATGTTGTGTAACTTGCTGAGAATATACCATTGGAATAGGAATGGCAGACTGGAGAACACAGCTTTCTTACTGCGTTTTGCCTGGCAATGCAGCATTGGGCATGAGGTAAGGCCTCGCCGGCCCCGTCAGGTAGAAGAGTTGTAAATTTAGACCAGGCAGAGCAGGAGCATGCAGGAGCCAGGCCTTGGTACCCCATCCTGTGGGCTGTGAGGAAGGGCAGATTTTCGCACTTGTTTCCCACATATCCTATTAGCAGTTTGTTTATGGCAGGTCAGGTTCATCTCTTTTTATGAAAGGAAGTTCTACACTTTACTGAAATCATGATTAACTTTGTAGCGCACACACATATATAAATAATACATATATATTTTCAGCACACACATAAATAACCTATCTAAAAATAGCACAAATCTGTAGCATACATACATGCACATCAAAAGCATATAAATCTCTTTATAGAATACACAGACATAACTTTTTTGAAATGGAAATATTGACTCAAATGTACCCCAAATAACTTTTTGTTACAAAATTTTCCATTAAAATTAATCTTTTTATTTGTTGGTAATGATTTCAGGTTTTCTAAGAAGTCTTTAATTTGGGACAGGGAGATGGCTCAGTGGAATCTTCTCTGGCAAGCACAAGGGCCTGAGTTCAATGAATCAGTTTGTATATGTGCCTACTAATATCATCTAACCTATGGACCAAACTCTTTGTAACTTACACAGAAACCTACAGCCCAGGAGCAAGTGGAGAATCTGTCTGCTTGGCCTTCGGAAGGGTCATTCATTTTTAATTACCAATATAGTTACTATAAAAAGAC
Organism: Ctenomys sociabilis; assembly: GCA_004027165.1. NCBI lineage: Eukaryota > Metazoa > Chordata > Mammalia > Rodentia > Ctenomyidae > Ctenomys > Ctenomys sociabilis. The sequence goes on along the minus strand of PVKA01008301.1, from coordinate 44,550 downwards.
TTATTTGTAGTATGATTTTCTTAGCAATCTGCTCTATAATTTTATTTCATTTTTTTCTGCTGAATAATCTTGTTGTTGTTGTTTTTTTTAGTACTGGGGATTGATCTCAGGACTTTGTGCTTGTGAGGCAAGCACTTATGCTGCTGAGCTATCTCGCTGGCCCTCTGCTGTATAACTTTAAATGTAAATAAATGCCATGCACATTTTACCTATCTGAGAAGAACTTTGCTATAGGGTGTTGTTTTTCCTTAGTAGGTCAAATATATTGCATCTCCACAAGGAGTTCATAGTACCTACCTAATGAAGAATGAGTAATTTTTTTCAGAAATATCTGTGTATAAGACCAGCACATTTACTGAGGTCCAATTTTGGAAAAGGTCTGTCCTAGATGAATTTTTTTTTTTCTTCAAGGAAAAGTTCAGTCACTTGGCTTCAGTGCCTCACATTATTTCATCACCAAACATTTAAAAGCTGATTTACAACCGCGGCAAGAATTATTGTTCAATAATATTTTTTGCTTACTAACCTCCCAAATTAGAAATTGATCATGAGACCCTTCTCAAAAAATAGGTCCTTGTTTCTAAAGGTGCAGTGCGGACTTTGTCATCTTGAAGTTCAGATTTTAATAATATGAACTCCTTTCAATATTTGAAAGAATATTCATATTATAGCAGTTAACTCAGAAATTCATTAAACAGAGAAGTAAACACTGCCTTATGAGAATTGTGTGTTTTAAAGCTCATGCTTAAAGACATCAATAGAGACGATGAAGACTTACTCATCCAAGCACCTGCCTGGCAAGCACAAGGACCAGGGTTCAATCCCCTGAACTACACACCCTGCCACCATCCCTAGAACCATAGGTGCTGGGTGCTGCCCACCGGGCTGGGTGTGGAGGTACATATAGGATCTCACTGCATTCCTGTAATACAGCACTGGGGAGGCTGAAACAGGAGGATCAGTATGAGCCTGGGCTGTGTAGTGAGATCCTATACCAACTAAATGAAATATATAAGCTGTCAATTCCAGAGTGAATGCTATCCATAGCCATGAGTTTCAAATTAAAATTTATGGCATGTAAGTGGGCAGTAAAATTTATATATAATCCATACTAGTAAAAGAGAATAAAATGGAGAGTATTGAAGACTTCCACTTAAAATAAACATAGAAAGGTTTTTTAAGATAACATATATATATATATATATATATATATATATATATATATATATATATATATATATATAATCAGGTAAGATGGATTTCTTAAGGTGAGTCACGCTCTTAAATAGCTAAAAAAACTTTTGATCTAAAATTTAATTTGGAGCAGCCATGCTGGCCCATGCCTGTAGTCACATCACTCTGCGAGGCTGAGGCAGGAGAATTCCAAGCTTGAGCCCAGTGTAAGGAATTTAGAAACTTAGGGAGAACTTGTCTCAAAATAAAAAAAGAAAAGGAAAAGGACTGGAGATGTAGATCAGTGTGCAGATGCAGGGTTTGACCCCCAGTGTTGCTTCCCCCCCCCCAATTTTTAAATGTTATCATGTCATGTGAGCTTGTTTCATCTAATAAAAATGAACTGCCCTTGGTGGAAAGGGAATATCCATCTTACAAAGCACCAAATGGCATACCAGTTTTGGACTTTTAAAAATGAGTTTGGTGTACCATACTTATTGGGATTATGAAGTGGCTACTGCTAGAAATTATACTGGATAATTTAGCTTGACATTGGCCAGTGGTTCCACAAAACTGACCTAAGGTCTGGGAGCTCATTAAATAACAGCAGATATTTTGTATCAAATGTAACTCTCCCAGCGGAGAGCATTTAGACTTAAGCAGCAATGTCCTCCTGACTCCGTGATGCAAAGTTGCATCATCAGAACCATCGTACATAGCAGGTAAAGTATTTTTACATGAACAAGAAATGATTAACTCTCCCCCCTTGCACATACTTGCAGAAATCGGTTGCATATAGTAGCCTGCTTTTAGAAATTAGCTTCCACTGACTTGTCTTGCCGATATCAGTGGATAGAAATTCCTACTGAAGGGGTTAAAACCAATTGTACAAACATTCTCCTCGGTGACTAATGAAAACAGCCCCAGAGCATAGGGACTGATTCTTTCACTTTCCCAGATCCAGGGAATTAAAGGCTCATATAACATGGGTCCACTCTGTGTTTTCCACTCCAACAGAAGTTGTCTTTGTACAATCTCAGCAAGTAGCATACCAAGGGGGTGAAAGGAATGACTTTTTAAAAATTTGTTCTGTTTCTTTCCCAGATTTTTCAACTATATTAACTTTGGTTCAACTCATCTTTCCCACAGAAAAAGTAGGGAAAAGTGCTTGTTTTCATCTGGCCAGGGCTGCAGTGTTTTCCTTCAGTCCACAAGAAGCTGAGACGGCATTTGTCTGAGTCACAAAGACAAAGCGCAGCTGTGTTCTGTAGCGTGCAGGTAGGTGGTCTTGGCCTCTTGGCACTGTGTGGGAGTCCCATCCCAACATGACTCCAGGGACAAGGTGCCTTTATCCACCTGCCATCAAAGATGACATCCTCTCTCTTAGTACGACAAGGCCCTTCTCTTCAGTGCTGCAAACCTTCAGAAACCCCAAGATCTACAAAGTAAGGAATTCCAAAGGAATCCCTCCTTGAAAAAAATAATAAAATTTAAAAAGTCTTTAAGACATGTACAGACCACATCAGTGATACACGTACCACATCTGAATTTTATAAATATCTTGTGAGCATCACAAGAACCACATCAGTGGTGCATAACCTTGGTGGACAGCTATTGAGGGAATCACCTGACAACCACATAAAATATATGCAAAATGCTAGAAATACACTCAGTGTGTTGACTTACACAAGTGATAGGAAGGTCTGCCAATCATACCATTCATCAGAATGAAGCCATGACAGTCTTGTGCTCCATGAAATTAGATATACTGTGCTGTTTTGCAAGTGTATTTTGTATGAATTATATATTTTATGGGATTGTCTGTTTATGTGTGATGTACATGAGGACTGTGGCCAGTGAACTATCACTGTTTGGTGAAGGTTATTGGAAGCCTCAACTATTTCTACATGAAATAGCCAGTTTATTAATGTATTTGTGGAACACATTCGTTTCATCCTGCTTACTCTTAGTCAACGTGCACACATTCTTGTCACTCTTTTCACAGAAAAATGCAAATAAAAAATATGCTAAACATTTAGTTCCTTAAAACCTTGCATGCACAGTCACTGAAGGATAAAGAAGAATGGATTCATTGGAAAACGGTTTGCCAACATAAAAAGAAATTGTCTTTTTCCATTGTCTAAGAGTTTGTATGAAAATATGCAAGTGATAGCTTATAGTGCTTATAGGAGAGGAATATCTGATTAATAGATTTCTTTTTTTTTAACGTATTTGATACAGGGCCTCACTATGCAGCTCAGACTTACAGTGGTCTTCCTGTTTTCAACCTCCCCAGCTCTGGGATTACCGACATGCACCACCACGCCCAGATTTGGTGGCTGACTCAGCATGGTGGTCGGGAGGGGGCTGGCATGGCGCACGGTGCCAGAGACTGAACCCCAGTCCCTGCACTTCCGATCTTGCCAGCCCAATATGTTTCTTACAAAATCATCTACAACTTATATAATGGAAATAGTCAAGCCAAGTAGAAGTATTTGGGTTAAACAACCCCAGCATAATATACTTCTATTGTTAAGCATGAAGTCATGATTCTAATGCAGCATTTTACAGCACATTATTACTATCTGCATTTTTGAGGTTATTTTTAATTTCCCCATTAGATTAGGATTTTGAACCTTTCATGGCTCAACTTAGTCCTAATAAATATTCAACTTTAAATACTACTTAGGTGTCTTTGGTGCTACTATATATACTCACCTTAGTTTCCTAACTGGCAATTTAGGGCTCACTGCTGTAGCATCGTAGCACAAGCAGAGTGGCATGATGAGGAATAGGCGGAGGCCAATCCCAGCAACCTAATTAGCTTTCTGCCCTACCAAGGGCTCAAAAGCCACCTCATTCCAGCCAGCCCTCTCACAGTGTAGATCTTCAGTGCCACACAGCAGATCACATGGGGAGTCACAACCATTCCCTCCTTGATGCTAAGCAAACACAAGTTCTAGAACGCAGAACCGCTGGTTTGTACGAGGAATATTTTCCTTTCAGTAATTAACAGTAATCTGATGGGTTCCAGATACTGGAGCAAAGGCACAGAGTTAAGATGGGCCTGCACATGCAGGTGAAGGAAAACAGCGGTGGGTTGAAATAACAAAGCAAGTATGCCATGAGAATCTTGGTGTTTGGAGAGAAGATGGAGCAAAGCTGTGCCTCGACTCTGTGGGTGATTGCGGCTTTCACTGCTTAGCGTGCTTTCCGGCGTGCTCTTCAAAGGCTCTGGGGACAAGCCAGCCATTACTTGTCTCAGTGGGGACACCTTGAGGTGGGAGAACTCATCAACAGGAAGTTTATCCTCACGTGGTTCTTCTGTTTTTCACCAGACATTTTTGAGGTCTTCGGGTAGTCCAACTATTTCTGTGCGGACCACATACATTTTATGACAGTCATTCCATTTATTTTTATTTAGGGAGGAACCTGTCAGGAATTTCTTTTGCCACAGAACACCTTTTGTGATTGCTATTTGTTCTTTGAAAATTACCAATGGAGCTCCTGATGCACGTGGGAAGGCCAACAGAGCTGAGGGTTCCGCAGGTCAAACTTTTTTTTTTAATTAATTTATTAATTTATTAATTTTTTATTTTATTTTATTTTATTGAGCTACAAATGTCAATCAGACAGTTTCAAGACACCTTAACAATACAGATTCAATAAATTAATACATTGCAAACTGTTTCATAATGTTTTGGCCGAAGGTCAAACTTATGGAAGCAGAAATTGTTTCCAGCGTGGCAGGCGGTGAAATGAGGATGCATCCTGACCGTGGTTCTCCTGGCTCGCTGCTGGTGCACAGGTCTTTCAATTACTGCAGCCCCATTCCCTGCTAGATTCAGTAAATAAATGAAGCAATTCATCAGAAAATTATTTGTATTGGTGGTTTAATCTCTTAGAGATAAAACTCATTTGGTTGGCAATTTTGGTAACTTTTTACCATTTGTTTTGATGTACTGGAGATCATTCATCTAGTGTGGTGAGGAAAAGTCAAGTGTGAATGGCAAACATTCTAATTACATTTGGATTAAATTTTTTGAACACAGAGGTGCAAATAGACAGTAGGCAGGAAATGTTGAGGATGGCACGTTGAATAGAAGTTCTGTGATAACAGATATTGTATTACTCATATCAGTCACAAGGGAAAAGAAACAAAGAGGATAAAAGAACATTTTTAGAGAAAACTTTTCCAGTCTAATTTTTCTGGTGTCCTATAACCTCTGTTCTCATCGTAACCATCTCTGCAGACCTGTAAATGTCATATTTATTTTTATTGCTTCTAAATACACTTCCTTGCTTCTCTGTATTGGTCAACATCCAACATACCTTTCAAGTTCTATGTCCTCTAAGACAACTGCCCTGATTACTTTCACTTCCTTTGACCTTACCTTTGGTGCAATGAGCCAGAAGCCAGAATTCCACAACATAAAATTGCTGCATGTTTGTTTTCCATAAGACTCCTAACTGCAGGGGCCGGAGAGATAGCTCAGTGAAATAAGTGCTTGCCTGGCAAGCACAAGGTCCTGAGTTCAATCCCTGGTACCACAAAAAAAAAAAAAAAAAAAAAAAAGACTCCCAATTACATTGCTACTATTGCATCCCAGAGCCTTGGTTATCTGGCTCCTGAGAAGAATTCAAATAGTTAGGTGATCAAAATACAAGACGAGAAAGGGGCAGGCATGCTCACAAGGGAAAGTCAACTAAAAGGTTTGACCGTAACTGAAGAAAAAAATCCTACAGATTAAAATGAAAGTACAGTTTGAAAAGAGAGGAGCACAAGTGTGTCCACAGCAATAAAAATTTATGAGACATGTGAACAACAGCAACAATCTCAAAAACCCAGAAACTGTGATCCAACACCAAAAGAAAAATCAGTAGTCAACAATAGTAATTGTAATTGATATATGGACATCATAGTTGGTGAGATGATCAGATTAAGTCTTTAAAAATTAAACAGAAGAAGTATGTTAAAGAGTCTTGTGGAAAGTGAACAACATTTATGAACACAAGGGACACTGGATCAGAAACAGAAATTATAAGAAGGAGCTAACTGGGAATTACAGGACTGAAATGCAAGATTGAAAATGAAGATTCTGGTTCCACAGCAGACTGGACACAGCTGGAGAGAAAGTCACTGGACCTAAACACAAGCCAATAGAGTTCATTCACATTGAAGAAAAAGAAAAAGCAAGAGAGATGATGAAGAAACTGGAGCTAGTCAGGTCTGATGTGGGTGACACTCGACATATTCAAGCTTAGTAAACTCCAGGCAAGGTAACTATTGTAGGAACCAACCCTGACTAATTTTGAGGCATCCTGAAATCCTAAGGTGACAAAAAAGACAGGGGCAGCCAAAGCAGTGAAGATCAAATAAGGCACAAACATGATATAAGCTATATAAATTATAGGTGTTACAAATGCCACATAAGAGAAAAGAGACACCAAGTATGGCTCCTGAATATAGGATATGGCTCACTTTTATGCACACTTTCACTTATTGTATAAAGGAACTACGACATTGTCTGAAGAATAACACATAGGAAAGTTTTCTGCTTCTCCATAAGAACTTACCATGGAGATGTGCCACGTGTAGACTGGCCCAGCTTACCTACCCACCCACAAAATAAACAAAAGCAGACTTCACAAAAACAAAGGCTAGGGCTTCCCTCATGCTTTTCAAAAAAAAAAATTTGGGGGGGTGCCTCATATTAAACTATCAGTAGTCTCCAAATTCTAAAAAGTAAATAACTCACATAATTATCACCGTATATACAATGTGTAGATCTGATTGCAATCCATTTGTAAACTGATCACCATGTAGTCATGCATAAAGATGCTCATCAGATAATCGTTTACTAGAATTCTCAAATGTGAATGACAAATGAGTGGGTGACATGTTTCATAATGCTTCTGGTGATTTTAAGAAGTAGAAAAGAAACTGGGCAACCTGAAGGGCTGAGGCAGGAGGACTCCAATTTCAAGCCTACCTTGGGAATTTAGTGACTTAGCGAGACCCTGTATCAACATAAAAAAATAAAACTGGGCAGGGAAGTAGCTCAGTGCAAAGCTCCTGTTCCATCTCTAGTGCTACCGAACAACACACAGAACTGGAAATAGAAAATATAACCATAATGGTTAGCTAACATAATGCGGTCCATGCCTGCCTTTCTTGATCTGTGGCAAAGCAAACCGAAGCCAGGCAGAAGTTAAAGTTCCTTCCCAGCCTAAATGAGTTAATCCTTGATTAGTGAAACTGTCACATCTGCGGTCTATTTCTACATGTGGAGATATTTCTCACCACTCAGAGTCCTCCAAATTCCGGTACGTTCAGGAGCACACTCTAGATCTGGCCCACAGAATGGCTGTCTAACAACAGCACTTTCATTTCTAAGCAATAGCTCAGGAACCTTGTCCAGAGCCTGGGAGCAGATTCTAGGGCCTGCGTTTCAGCTCTGTGAGGTACCCTTAAGTCACCAGCTTCTAACCAACCACAAAATATGTGAATCTTCCTCTCTTTTCTTATTTCTTCTCTGAGGAGAACATCACCATAAGAACACATCCTAAAGAGGAAGTAGAGCGGGTGTGGGCGACATCACCAGTACGCCCTGGGGGGCCCTTTTCCTCCAGCATAAGCACCCTCATGGAATCGGGTCTCTGCTTCCCCAAGGAGCTCCTGCTCTCTGCGCTAACTAATCCTTTCCCATTTCAGCCCTTTCCTTTGCTCTTTCTCTCTTGTCTAACATGCTACTCCAAAAAAATGAAAAAAGAAAAATCACCTCTCTTGCTCCTTTTTCACTGAAGGAAGAAAATGAGCTCCTCCTAACTTAATTCTCATTGATCCTTTCACTCTAAACTTGACTCCACCTCCCACCTGGGCTAGAAGTAAGAGTGTTGTACCTGTCACAAGCCTACGTGATGGGAAAAGCAGGCCATTCCTTGCTGCTGTAACTTAGGGAAACCTATTTTCCTTTGTTTCTTGGTCTATGTATATAACATTTAGAGGGAAAATCAGCTTTTTTGAGGGGTAGCCACCTCCATTAACTGTCCTCAGCTACTGGGGACACAGAATCTCTAAAGCATTAGGTCTCCTCTTTGTGGGAATTTTACCTTCCGTGTGGTTCAGGAGTTTAAGTACCTGGGTCTTATTGAGCAATAATAAAATGTTGAATGAATGCCTGAGAAATGTGAGCAGATAATTTCTTCTCTGCCAATAACTATATAAATTTAGCTAAACTTTGTAGGCCTTGATTTTGAAATAAGGAGCTTGGATTAGTTGATGTCTATGTTGTGCTAAGTTGTAATCTTATGATCTAAATAGAGAGAGCCAGGACAGATACGGAGAGCTGTATGGGTCACACTGGACAACGCTCTTGTACTGTACTTTGTTTTCATAGGAAATTCTTGGTGAGGAGTAGTCCTTAGGGACAGCTAGGCTCTCAGGATCATGACAAGAAATTAGCATCCCAAGGGGTGCCACAGAGAAAGCAGTCTGGAGGGCTGCTGTGTGCAGCTATGAGACTTATCACAGAGGTTCCTCACACTCCAAAGTAACAGAAAGACACTAAAATGAATGCTTTTTCTAAATGGGAGTATTATTTATAATGAATCTCAATACATTTCCTGTTAAGTGTCAAAAAAGTTTTTCCCCCAAATATAAACTTTTGTTTAGTGCATGCTTGCAGTACCAGTACCCACTACTTACATTTGCCTTGAGAAGGCTGTACACATACAGAGCACATCTTAGTTCTTGGGATCTTTTCTTCCCCTTCCCCTTCTATCCCACCCTACTCTCTCCAGCTCTTTTTTTTTTTTTTTTTTTTTTTTTTTTGCTGAACCAGGGATTTAACTCAGGCCCTTATGCTTACCAGGAAGTGTTTAATCCACTGAGCCATTTCCCTGGCCCCTCTCACCAGTTCTTTTTGCCCTTCCCATTTTAGAAAGAGCTGCCTACTTTCTAGTATCTGTCTTTTATTTTGCTCTTTTTATACTTTGGGTTTCTCATGTAAGAGAAACCATGTGGCATTTAAACTGGTGCATCTGATTTATCCCACTTCACGTTATAGTCTGGAGGTACAGCCATTTATCTACACATGATCTTATAAAACTTTTCATGCAGCTGCCGACAGTTAAAACCAGTGGCAGCTCTTAGCTGAGATAAGCCCAGAACCTCTTGCCCTTTGCCTTGGCGACTCTTCAAGTGGAGGCAGGAGCTTGTAGAGAAGCTGAGCCTCGCCTCAAGTGACAGAAGAGGGTCATCCTCCTGGGTGTGTGCGTGTGTGTGTTTTCTCAGATCTTTAATTCATTTTGTAAAATTTCTTGCCCATTACATCTTTTGGGTCATTTGGCTCCACTCCCTGTCTTACATGACATCTGCGTCTTGTAAAACTTTCCTAGTTGTATATTTTCAGTTTAAACGTGTTCTTGACAGTTTTACTGTTAATGAAATAAACTTGTTTGTGCTAGCATTTTCCAGTTCACAGATGTCTTATTTATAGCTCATGGGAAGGCTTTTTTCTTCAGGTAGACAACAATCGTAAGGCTTTCTAGTCTTAGTAGTCTCCTTATCCATAAAAACTATGAGGATAACATTGACCTAACAGCACTTGACTTTTGATTAATCAAAATTAAGAGCAATGGAGTTAAGTAGATAGTTGAAAATACATTCTCCCTAGCCAGAGCCACTTCTATTTTTTCTTTTTCCTATTTCTTTCTTTTCTTCTCCTTCCTTGCACATGTTAAGCACATGGTTTCCCACTGAACTACACTACCAACCCCTTAGATTCATTTATTAATCCACCTTGTAACATAGATGGCTAAGTAGCTTGTGCAGTTCACGCTGTTGTGACAGTCCACTCGGATACATTCCTATGACTGCATTACTGCATGTTGATTTTCACCTGGTGTAAAAGGGAAGAATTTTCTTGCTAGTAGAGTTAGTGATCGCCATTCGCTCACATAAGGAGCACATTCACTGATTATGTTCACCACGGGTATTTGTTGCAGACTGTCTACTGGAGACCATTGGATTTTAGGGTACATTGGTGATCACTTCAAAAAGGTCTTCACCCTTACTGAGCTCAGACTTGAACGGATAGTCCTCATCATATGTGAGTTGCTAGGATATGAAAGTACCTAGAAGGAAGATCTGATCTAGATTATAGGGTCATGAGAGACATGTGAGCTTTGTACTGAGGGCAGAAGGGAATAGGTGGAAGCCCAGTGCTCTGTTTTTCCACTGCTATTGAAAGACTTCTAAATTTAATGGCACAAATCAATTAGTTTTTTATATTCATCAATTATATGGGTTAAGAATTTGGGTAGGGCTTGGCTGGGTGGTTCTTTTGCTTCAAGTATTTTTTCACAGTGCATTGTGTTCTACGCTGTGGGGATTCAGCTTAATGTAACTTCAGCCACCTTGAGTCATAACCACTGTGATTGTCTGAGTGTTCCTGGGGACCCTCTTTCCCCAAAGAGTTTCCTAACATACTGCAGAAGAGCATGCATAATCACTAGCATGGAATGTGGAGCTTTACAATCCGGGCTCTGGATACATCAGTGCCAAGACTATGCCTGACATCCGGGATATAAATGTACAATAAACCAGATACATTCTGGCTTGGATGAAGTCATTTCTGTCCAAACTACTACGTACATCGCTGTTTCAGATTCAAATCACAGGGATCCACTTGGTCTTGATCCACCAGGGCCTATATGTTCTCATCTATTGGTGTACATTGTTCCAGAACACATGCGTTGGCAACTGGCACATGCTTTCTTTTATAGTGGTTCAGTCTTCCAGGTAGTGCTCTAGGAGACTAAAATGGAATCCAAGACATACTGTGATTCAAGTTCAAGTACCAGCCGACCTCACTCACTCAGGACACAGGTGGTCTTGAGTGAGTCATAAGGACAGTGTGAATTCAAGGGGCAAGGGCACACAAAACTGTATTGAAGGAGGTATAGTTCTCTGGGAGTATCAGTGGACAACAGCTACTCTACCAGGCAAAGGGAGTGGAAGAGAAACAGATTCTCAGGCAAGGAGTTCATATTCTTTGTGAGGAATTAGTTTGGTGGCAGAGAAATATACCTTCCACTCTACTTCTATTTGTCCTGAATGAATTATGAGTTGAACTTTTGAGTTCCTGTTTGTAAGGTTTTGTGAATACAGCAAGACATTTTTATCCTAAGAAACCTGTGGAGATTGAAGGTTTTTTTTTTCTTGATATATGAATAAACCAGGGATGGTATTGACTTTGATCTATCGACATTTGACCCTAGTCATTCAGGTATCTCAATTTTTCAAAGCTTATCTTTCAGTCTGTATGTGACACTCTTGCCAGTGTAATGAGCTCATATTAAGTGATGTTAGTCTTTATTCCATCCATACTACGTTACCTCCATGAAGTCCTTTTAACTTGAGGCCAGCTCCCAATCTTATTCATGTATTCAGCTGATTAATCTACTGTTTATTTCCAGTAGGGCCAATAGAAAACTGACTTAAGATCTAAGGACTCTGTGGGGAAGATATCTTAGTTTGCAAACAAATGAAAACTAATCTGGAATAATTCATAGGAGCTCACCTAGTTTTATCTGTGAAAGTGAAGGTAGGGTGTTGTTCTCATCTTTAGTATTTTGAATATTTTATCTGGGCATTAAACAATATCTTTGCCATAGATCTTAGGCCTTTAAGGAAAACAATTTCTAGGGCAGAAAATAAAATGATATCCCTTTTTGACTGTGCTATAAATAGCCTTATCAAAAGCAAAGACATTTTTCTCTTCTCTGTGGACCTCTGTTGTGAGGTGCTCGTATGTGAAACCCACAGTTTATATAATAAACAACTTCTCACCTGATGAGCCAAGCATTCATCTCTTGAGTGAATTTTTTGAAAAGTTAAAACATGTCATAAAATTTTGTGGTTTAGATGTCATTTGTGCTCGGCAAAGTAGCTCTGTGACACCCTTCATCTGAACTTCAGTTTCTTTTCCCCTGTCCAAAAGGAAGGGATTACAGTTCCTCTGTCAACAGAGGGTCCCATTTTCCATAGGAATTTAGCACAAGTAGAAGGAGAGAAGGGAGACTGTGGTGGTTCCAGTGGAAGAGAGGTAGAAGGACATCGTGGGGACCTGGACCCTGGTGCTCATGCAGGTAGGAGTCTGAACGTCTTCCTCCCAGTCCTCTCAACCTTCAGCAACATTTGGTACACTAACAAATGTTAATACTGACCAGGTTCTTTTTGGAAAATTGACAATGAAGCTGAGTTTCAGGCCTCAGTTGCATGTTTGTAGCACAGATTTATCACATGACAGCGGCATCTCAAGATGGACTCATGATGGACTCTGGGTTTCTCAAGGCATAAGTTAGTACACTAGCCAGTCTTCCTTAAAGGGTACAGGATATGTCAGACACCTTTTAAAATGAAAATCAAGATTAAAAATATAAACCAGATAGCTCAGTGGATTAAAGCGCCTGATTAGGCAGAATCAGGGACTGGGATTTGAAGCCAGCCCAGCAGCCAAGGCATACTGAGACAGCGAATGAAACTGGGCGTGGCCCACACACCTGTAATCCCAGGGTTTGGGAGCTTGAAAACAGGAGGATCACTACAAGTCTGATCTGTGTAGTGAAACCCTGTAGACCCTGTGCTAAGTACATTATAAAATAAAATAAAAAATAAACCATAAGAGAGTACTTGTGAGCTGTGATGTACTACTAAAAAGAAAAGTAATATTATTTTTATAATACAATCTCAAGGGCCTGGGTAGATAGTTCAGTAGAATAAGTGCTTGCCTGGCAAGCACAGGGTCCTGAGTTCAATCCCAGGGACTGCAAAAACAAAACAAAACAAAACACTATTTCAACAAACATATGAAGTACTTTCTTAGTTTTAGGCTTAGCAAAAAAAAAAAAAAAGAAAAAGAAAAAGAACAAAGGCATGAAAAACAGAACACTTTACAAAGTACTACAAAGACACCTATTCAGAATTGGTCTCTTCATTTAGTAAGCAGCATTTTAAGTATACTTATAGATAATATTCTCTAAATTAAGAAAAAAATTCATCAACTCTAAGCACATGTTAAGGAATATGACTTTACATGTAGATATGAAAATCAAATTCCTAATAAAAAATAAAATCAAGGGATTTTTGTTTTTTTGGGGTACAAGAAATCAAACTCAGCAACTTTTGGGCATGCCAGCAGGCGCTGTGCTGCTGAGCTATGTTTCCAGCCATAAATCAAGCTTTTAAGTGTGTCTTTTTGTAACATCAGTGACTGGACAAGGCTACTGTCCCTTTCTCCTACCTCTTTTACAGTACTGTGTGGTAGAAAAATGGCTTCATGCAGTTTTGACAGTGTATGAACCTATATGTTTCAATGTATTCATTTCAAGATTATGTGTCTTCTATATGATTGTTTTACCTGTAAAGATTAACAGACAAGAGAAAATAATAGCAGCGTGTTGATTACTGTCATTTTTCATTACCACTAAGAAAGTAGAATACATATGGGAGTTTGGTTTTGGACCACTAATAGTGCGATGGCTGACCAGTAGATGGAGACAAGGCCTCCCTGTTGCATCGGCCATCATAGCTGGCTCATCCGGAAGAAAGCTGCAACAAAACAGCTTAATTTAGTGCTGGACACTGAGGATCACAACAAGTGTGCTCTCTAACCCAAAAAATGCACATGTGTTTGCACAAAGAATTTCCTACTCTAAGTACAGTTTTCAAACTTAACATGTAATAAAGATAATTGAAAAGCAGGCTATATTAAAAATCTTAAACAATTCATCAGTAACTTCAAAACTTATATTTTGGGTTTCATAAAATTATCACTATTAAACATCAGTTGGTTGCTGTAACGTTACACTCTTGAAGGGACATTTGACATTCAAATCTCAAGTTATTTGCTTTGGCATAAAGATAAAGCAAACATTGAGCAAGAGTTAACATAAATACATATTCAACTCCTTAAGTGGTGTCTTATCACAAGGCCGAAGTGAATTTCATAAAGTCCAAGTAACGTCATGCATATAAGTTCCACTTCTGCTCTCCTTGCAGGCAACCTGAGGCAAATGGTTTTTAATGCGTCAAAGATTTCAGTTTTAGTAATGACCATGAATCTCTCTTTATATGTCATATTCTAAATGGCTTATGACAATTAATATTAACATAGATATTTTTAGAAGCACTATAAAGCCTATCCAAATGTAGATAAAAAGTCAAATGCTGTTAGAAATGTAGTTCTTAATGAGATTGATGGGACTTGCCAGGTTTGTATTAAATAACATATCTGTGTGTGTCAGAGTGAGATTGCTCTAGCTCAGGATGAATTTCATTTTATCTTTTAATTTGCCACAGATGTAAATAGCAAGAGAAATAACCGGACAAATGAAAGACATGAATGTCACGTTGGTCTACCTCTTTGAGCAGCTCCTGATTTAGATGCCAAATATCTCAGTGTTATCAGTCTTTCGAAGAATTGTGGTGACTCACCAGCTAATTGGTTTGATTTTTCAGTTTTCTTGAAAGTTGGATATTAAACCTGACTACTAAAATGATGTTATCCGGAGATGTCATTATTTCCAGCTACCCACTTGTTTGGTTCCTGAGAAGTGTGTGTTACCATCTGTCTTTCTCTTATAGTGAAAAGAAGCCATAAAAATGAGAAGGATAACAGTGAGAGGAGACAAAGGGATACCTCCACCTGAGACATTTTCTCAGGCCAATAGGCAGATTATTTTGAGAAATACATACACATGGAATTAAAGACTAAAGAATTATTGCCTCACAATATTCTTGTTTAGTTATTTCTAAACTACCCAGATTGTTATAGTTTATTACAACAGCTTGTGTAAACTATGACATGTGCATAACAGAAGATACTCTTGTAATGGTTTCACATACAATTTTTTAACTTCATGGTGATGATATGAAACCAATATATACACTATCAGTTGAAATAGTACTTTGAATTCTGAATTTTGGTCTTTTGTGAGGCTATACTATGCGGTAGGATTCTCTCTCATGATACCACGCAATAGTAGTCCATGACTGGGAGAAGAAACAACTCAAATGGTAATGCTTGGGGTAGGGGTATTATTTGTACTTCCAACTTTTCATGATTTTGACTTACAATGGGCTCTGGTCTTCATGTGAATGTAACCCGAGGAGACACACATGGTATTCCCATCTGCTAATGAGAAATATCAGGGTGAGTGAGGTTAAGTTGAGTACCAAAAGAACAGGGGGGCAATCTCCACTCCAAATGATAACTGCGACAAGTCCTGCTTATCGAACACCTAATGTTGCACTCCAGGTGGTTTGCCTCAAGCCTGGAGCTCCAGGAAGCCTGGTTTTATGAAGCTCAGCAACATCAAGAACATGATATTTGATGGTCTTGTTTAAGCCCAAACCCTGGAGACAGTTGGGTACTTCACAAAAGGTTATAAATGGAAAGAGAACCAAGAGATGAAGATGGGAGCAAGGGAAAAATGAGGAAGGAAATGAAAAAAATTCACATGTGCTCTGTACATGTACCAGCTCCCAGAAGACATGTGACTATTACGGATTGTACACATGGACTAACCAAAAAAATGGTGGGAAAAAAAAAAACCTGTAAGATTGTTATGGTCCCGCAAAGCCTCACACAGTCATAGGGTGGACTTCTAGAGTTTGTGATCAACTCATGATTCGATGGGGTTATGGGTGTGAGTGCTGCTGGGATTATGGGTGCAAGAGCCACACCCAGCCTGGGACAATTAGCAACATAAGAGAGGCAGACTTGCTCTCTGCAGCAATTGTGGCTGCCACTCCCTTTCCTCTCATCTTTTTGACAGCCACAAAAGGTTGCCCTCTGCCATGTGCCCCTCTGCCATGGAGTATGGACTGAAACCTGCAGTAACGGTGAGCTAAATAAACCTCTCTTTCCTTCACTTTGAGTGTTGTGTATTTGTCGCAGCAATAGGAGAAGAATAACTGAGACAAAGATCAAAGTAAACCTGCTGTAACACAGAACAATGCGTATGTTATTTTATTTTTTTTATTTTATTGAACTACAAATGTCAATCACAGTTTCAAGACACCTTAACAATACAGATTCGACAAATTAATACATTGCAAACTGTTTTCATAATGTTTTGGTGTTGTACAAGGTGCATACATGACATCATACTTACAGACATTATTCTAGCAGATATCTCTTATCAGTGAATTAAGAGTGCAGCTGCTTACCTATCCTATCCTTTACACCTGAATTACATCAAAAATTCAATAATAATTTTCCTAGTGGATGACCGTAGTACTAGAAGCCAACACAACATCCTGTCCAACCACCATTAGTGCAGATTCTGCCCCTCACAGAACCATGCAGAAGCACAGCGTTATCCATCCCAACTGTACTGTCTATACACACACATCATGATTTTTTCTTTCTACACCCCTTTCTTTGTCTACACCTGTCAAAGGTGGGCACTCCATTGTCATTGATATATCTAAGTCTTGATATATCTAGGTCTTAACCATCCAGCAGAAAAGTATAAAAATGAAGTATACATCGTGGGGCCATAATATTAAGCTGAGCTGTAAATGGCTATGGTCAACCATTTCTTTGAATAACTCACTATTGTTGTAGAATGCTGGACTGTGTTGGATTGTGGTGTCGAGTTCAAGCACCTAAGTTAGTTGAACAATGCGTATGTTAAAACAGTCCCACTTGAAGCCAGGTCCCTAATGTATTGTTCCCCTTTTTTATAGGGTTATTTGGAATCCTGCGTGCTTGCCCAGAATTGTAGGGAATCTTCTCCCAATTTGTTAGGAGAGCTTTTGTTCTTGAATGCAGATTTCCTTTGTTTAATTTTAATAAAAGTGACTTTGTATTTTAGAGTCATGATTTATTCTGAGCCAAACATCACTGTGAGCATTTCAGAGGCTCAGAATTTAATCTTCTTAATAAGCACATGAACCATTTTGATCACTATATCTCAGCTGAGGAAACTGAGGCACAGAGAGATTAAAGGAGGCCACATATTTAAGAAAAAGCTGAGCCAACACTCAACCAGGCAGCCTGGGTCCAGAGCCCACATTTCTAATCACTACCATATGCCTACACAAGAAAAACATTTTAATCAGAACTATACTAAAATAGCAGAAAGGAAGCTTCCATGGGAAATGTCTTAAAGATACACAACAAATAGAGACAGGGAAGCATTAGGCTGACAACTGGAGTAAGAGATGGAGATAATGTGAGTAGGGAAGAGACTGAGCTGCAGAAGTACTCTAATTAAATGGTATCATAGCAACAGTGTTGAAGAAATCAGCCTCCTGGAACATTACTTGGCCAGGCTGGATGTCTGCCTGGTGAAGGTACTGTTGAGCGGAAGCTTGGGTCAGAGGAAAAGCACAGCTCCATGTGCTTGGCAAGTCTAGGAGAAGGCCAGATGCTGGCATATGTGGTCCACTAATGGATTCGCAGTCTTTTGGGACATCTCTACAAACATATTCCTGCAAAAGTTCCAGCTTCTCATCAAAACCCTTAATCCCTACCTGGGCTGTGCAATCACGTGGCAGATAATCTGATCAGAAACTGCAATCATAAGTTTGAAAGCACAGCTGAGAGTCATCATGCATTTAACAGGACAATAAAAGGGAGCTCAGATAGCTAAATGACAAAATAATTTCGACGAGCAACACAGAACGTGCCAGTGGGCACTTAGCCCATAAAAAAGTAACTCAGTAAAGATTGTGACAATTAAAGTTCAATCGATGCAGAAAAGTTTGGGTAACTCTTATCAGAGATTTCAAATCCCCTCAGGATTTACCCCAGAACCATGTAAAGTACCTGGAGATCTTTTGATTAGACTGACTTTGTCAGATAGCAGAAGTTCCATTTTTAGTTATATAGGTTTTGCCTTAACTTGGTCTTAACCATCCAGCAGAAAAGTGTAACCATAAGGTATAAAAAGTAAAGCTGTATTAATATGCTGAGCTGTAAAAAGCTCAAGTCAACAATTTCGGACAATTGCCCCTTGTGCTGATTACTCATGACCATTATGAGCAATTGGGATATATTAGGTTATTTTGCTGAATTCAAGTACCTATAATATTTGGACTCTCATCAAATATGAAAAGATCCTATAAAGACTTCTCCAAATACAGCTTCTCTAACAGCAATGGAGCACCCATCTTTGACAAAACAAAACAAAAAAGGGGACATAAATAAAGGACCCTTTTGTTGTAAAAGACATATATATGTATATTCAAGATAGAATAGATATACGGCTACTTTCTCTTAGTTCATTGAGAAGAAAGGTTTGTGCTAATATTGTTTAGACAAGATATCATGTCTGCATCTTGTCCTCTGAATAACATGAAGACAACAATATGCAATGTATCAATTATTGTAACTGTCCTACTAACCTGTTTCGAAACTATTTCACTGCTATTTTATTTTTTTCTCATTAAAATGAATAAAAAATAAATTACATTGTGGATTTCTGCTGGTCTTTTGAACATAGAAGTTAATGCCTAAATTTTTTTTTTGACTCTGATTTGTTTTTTCCTCTTTGAATTTCTTCTCTTTTTTGTGGTACCAGGGATTGAACTTGCCAGGCAAGTGCTTACTATCTCCCCAGCCATTGAATTTCTTTATCATTATTTTGTTTTTTCTTTAAACAAATCCTATGTGTTTATGTCTTATAACCTGAACAACTAATTTGAAGATAGCACCATGTAATACAGAAACCATTGTTGAATTCCTATTACTTTGTTTAATGAAATACTGAATCATTTCTAGTCAGGCACTTACGACACTAAGTTATCTTCCCAGCCCTCTTGTATCATTTACAATGCTGTTTTTTAAATCGCTATTCTGCATTCTTTAAAAATAAAAATAAAATAAAATAAAATTCAATCGAGTAGGTGATGACAGATTGAACCAAAGTTGGTCTTGTGCTAAGAACTGTTACAATGGTTCGATGGTAGACCCACGAATTTCATTATAGTATTTCTCCTTTTTTAACTTATTTCCATGTTAAAAATATAACATATTTCTTATTTAAAAGAAAGTTCCATAGGAAAATCAAAACAGTGGAATATCAAATTAAAGGATTCTTACAGACCATACCACATAAGTGAAGGAGAATGAAAATCTGACAGAAAAACTAAACATCCTGAATAGTAGGTTCAACAGTTGGGACATCATTTTTCAAGAGCCCTGGGAAGAACGGATTGCAGTATGCAAGAAGGTGACACGCTGGGTTCCTGTATGCCCTGAGACTCTGATGCTTGGCAGCCTTGATAACCCAGCAGCAGGTTATCAAGAAGATCCTGATCTTCAGTACCATGGACTGGACCTGGTCCACCACCTTGTATCTAGGGATCCAAGCAGGTTCCAAAGTGACGACGCTGGTGTAGAACTCCCCTCAGGCCGTTCTCAGAGAGGCTGTGGGAGACCCACACAGGAGTGCTGAGCTCCTGCCCAAGCCTATAGCTAGGCAGGGGTGCTGTCCTGGGGCTGCACACCAGTGGTGGCATCAGCCTCACTGCAGCCATGACCACAGGACATCGTGGCAGCCACGAAGGCTCACAGAGCAGACAAGGTTGTGGTGGGCATGTGGCCTTCCTGATGTGGGACCAAACCAACTTTCCCCCACAACTGTGGAGTGTGATCAGTGACCACTCCTGGGAGAACATGGTGCTGCACAAATAGGTTCTGAAGTACGCCACCACACAGGGAGCCTCCACTTACCCAGGCCTGCTCAGGAACCCTGCATGGACAATGGCCTTTGAGCATGTTTTCAAGCATGGTAGGTGTGTGTGGCCTCACAGTTGATGAATAGCACCTGCTCCTTCCACCGGTAAGAGAAGGCTCTGGTCCTATCTTGGAAAATGGCACTCTTGAAAATGAGGTGCCAAGAGGGGGGCAATAAATCTTGAGCCCAGAACTTCAGATTTAAGTTAAGAAAAAGAAGTAACAAACAAACTGGACTGAAAGAGATATCAGTATGAGTAGGTAGAAAGAAGAAAGAAAAAGGGAGGTAGGGAAAGAGGGAGAAAGAGAGAGAGAGAGAGAGAGAGAGGTGATTTAAAAGGTATGGTGAATATCTAAGTTTCTAAAATAGCAAAAGAAACATTACTGTTAATCCCATTAAAATACTCACCTTGCCTCGAGCACGTGTGTCCCATCATCCTCGCCACTGTGGAGCAACTCTAGATGTCTTTTCTCGTGAATGTCTTTAGCTGGCTCTTATAACTGCTTTGCTATTCTGAACTAATTCAAAACCTTCATCTTTCATGGTCATTTTGACTTTGAGGAAGAGCCAGGGGTCAGATGGTGCCAAATCTGGTGAACAAGGTGGCTGTGGACACACCCTTTTTATGTTTTATGCCTCCCTGTTGGATGGCACTGGGCAGCAACATTCACCAGCCTTTTATTATAACTCAGAAAGACCCACATGGAAGGTCTTCAGAAAGTGTCAAGAACAATGGGTAAATGAGTGAAGAGGCATATTTTGAGGGACATTGGCAGCAAGGTCTTTTTTATGGTAATAAATTTTAAACATTCACTCTGTACTTTAATTGCCCCTCGTACATGCATGCATACTATCCAAAACACCAAAATACCTTACATCAGTGTCACATATCAAAATTACAAAATACTGAGGAGGCAACAGAAAGCTGATTCAAAACACTTTTAATATTTCAAAAGCTGATGTTTTTCCCTGTCTACCACATAGAAAACAAGCATTGTTGGTCTCTGCGCTAGAATTTCTTCCATGGAAAGTTATTATCATAAGAACTTACAGTGCAACTTGGGCTCCTGCTCTGGGGAAAATATCTTTTTATTTTCAATGGATTTGAGTAAGGGCTGTATAGAGAGTGGACCGGTATTAATAATCTAACCTTTGGCTCTGGTAATCCAGGACCTTTGCTGAAGGAATGCTGTCCTGCCTCAATCCCTGACCATCTACAGTTTTCCAGGTGAGATCTGTTAGCAGTAAGTCTTTCAGCAGTAATGGCTCAGGGATCTTGTATTATCAGCTTGAACCTTTGGACAACATGGTGATTAAGAGACAATGAAACTGAAAAGTCAGAAGAAGAAGGTCCGGGGCTTGGAATCTTATATCAGAGTAGCTGTATAGGCTAGCACAAGTCATCCATGCATGTATGCAACTGGGAGGAGTCGGGGTTGCTTTTTTAGCTGATTCTGGAGAAGACTTTTGAAAAAACACTTGTTTTCTTCTTTTCTGGGCATGGTGGATAAATTAAAGAGCCTGTTTCCTGTCCACAGCTGTGCGTCATTGCCTTAGGGACCAGTAAGGGAGAGTCTGAGGGCCTTGTGCCACTGTCCAGATGGGACGCTTCAGCATAAACAAGCCTGCGGCCTGCTCATGAGCTACATAGGGGTCCCTGGGGCCTGCGCCATGTGCTGGCCACTGTGTGTCCCTATGGAGCTGTGTTGGGTGCGGGCTGCCAAGACGGGGCCAAAGTGAGCCCACTGACTCTACTTCCTTGAAGGACCGTGGGAGGTCACCACACAGTGCCCAGGAGTTATGGTGATGAGATTATTCCAGATTATTCCAGCAGAAGCTTTGTTGGATAGGGTTTGAACTACATCCATGGCCCCTTCATTTTTTAACTTTTTATTTTGAGATGGCTTCTTGTTAAGCCATGAAATTGCCTGGGCTATTTTCAAATTTGGGTGCTTAGACTGCTAAGCTATCTTCCCAGCCCAATGACTAATTTTATGTTTAATGATGGCATTAAACTTCTCATATTTGAATTCCTTGTATATTTGCTTTTAAAATTATTTAAAAATTTCCTACATTATTAATATATAGTTGACAAAAAAGTTGCATACATTTAAAGTATAGAGTGTAGTTTAATACATGTATATGTTGCCAAATGATTATGAAAATCAAGTCAGTAAATACATCTAATATCTTACCTGGTTAGCATTTGTGTGTGTGTGTGTGTGTGTGTGTGTGTGTGTGTGATCCAAACATTTTAGTACTCTCTCGACCAATTTTAGGTACACAGCACAATGTAGTTAACTGAAGTGATGTTGGAGTTTTTAGGTATATAATAGTACCATGGCTTTCGTGGAGTTGTTTATGATGTAGAAACTAAAATATTTGTGATAAATATTTGTGATAAAACGATAGCTGTTGGAGATTTTCAAAATTATCTATACTTGGATAGAACTCCTTTGATCTTCAAAAAACTAAGTTCCAAATGAGCTGAAGAGATACAAATCAGAAGAAGTGAAAATGTCTAATGATTTCATTTCAAATGCATGAGATTTTAGCCATCATGGAAATCAAATCGAAACTACTCTGAGATGCCATCCCACCTGTGAGACGTCACCCCAGAGTGACTATCATCAATAAGACAGGAAAGGCAAATGGCAACCAGGGTCAAGGCCAAATGGACTGTGATACGCTGCTGGTAAGAATGGAAACTAGTGAAACCTCTCTGGAAACCAGTATGGAGGCTGTTCAAGTGCTAACGCTAGAACACCATGTGATCTAGCTCTATGGTATCTACCTGAGGAGGTACCAGGAGAAAGCAAAGCCAGCACACCACAGAGATACCCATATTCCCACGTTTATTGTGGCATCATTTACAATTGCCAAGTTATGGAACCAGCCCAGATGCCCATTAACAGATGAAAACATAAAGCGATTGTGATGCACAGACACACTGGAGTATTACACAGCCAGAAAGAAGGACACAGCCATGTCATTTGCAGGAAAATAGAGATGGAGTTCATCGTGTTCAGCGAAATAAGTCAGATTCAAAAGACAAGTGCAACACGTTTCTCAATTTAAGGAAAAGACCTGAAAGTAAAAAGAGCACTATTGGAGAAGGGGAAGAAAGAAAAGAGGAAGAAGAAAGGGAAGGTGGAGCAGTGAAGAAAAGGAACAGGAGGTTGAGTATCACCAGTGTATGTAATATACATGTGCAGAAGTGACACAGCAAAACACATTTATTTCAACAATTAGTGTGCATAATAACAATAACAGTAGCAACAGCAGTAACAATAATAATAGCTAAGCTCGATGGTGTGGACAGGAAACTTATTCTCTGTATTGAAAGTAACCTGAACATTTTTAGAGGATCCTTTGCAATACTGGATACAAGATATAGAATATCATTTTTGTTGTCTTATTTTATAATTTTTGCAGGTTGTTTTTATTCATTTATGTATTTTTTGCACTGTCTTACACAGAAATGTTTTCAGAGGAAGATAGAATGACTAATTGTTCAGAAAATACCTTTGGAGAGAGAGACAGAGAGACAGGAGAGAGAAGAGGAGAGATACAGGAAGAGAGATCTTTTTTAAAAGCAAAGAGGAACAAAGTACAGAGGGGCTGGGGAAGGAAGGAAGAAAAAAGGGGTTTAACAAAGTGAGCTGAAGATAAAATAGAAGTAGAACTTTAGCTAATCAGAAGAATCGGTGGGAACAGGGTTGCAGAAAGAAGAAAAGGATAAAAATAATGAAGACGTGTGTGGTGCAAACTCCGCATGACGATCCGCACTGATACGCACTGCAGGGATGTGCTATTAAAATGATTTAATTTAAGAAAGAGCTGGAGATACAGTTCAGTATGAAAACCCTATGTTCATCCCCCAGTCCTGAAAAAAAAAAGACAGAGAAAAAGGGACAGAGGGAGGGAACATAAATTTATATAGAACAGAGCACACAACAACAAAACACACATTCTTTCCAAGCCCATTGGACACTCACCAAAACACATCATGCCCTCATCTATAAAAAATAAAACTGAACAAAAGAAAAAGAAAATGGTCTTCTCTTTGCCAAGTTATAGAAAATTTATTTGGATTTTATGGCTTATTATTGCAATTTGTTCTAAAATCCAAGTTTTTGAGATTAAACCTGCAGCACAGATTATCCTGCAAATATAAAAGAGGAACAACTCCAAAACCCAAGAATGTGATTATAGTTTGTTCTAGCCATGAGAATTCTTGACTCCAACCCACACATAAGACACAATTTTATTAGTGTACAGTTTGTACTGTATGATCTTAAATTTCAGTCTGTCATGCCCCAAAAATGTGCTTTTTTACTTGGGTAATTACAAATCACCCAGTGACTAAGGCTGTTCCCTGCCTGCTTTCCACCGTGCGGCTGTACATCTTCTGGAGACATGTGAGCAGGGCTAAGGGAGGGCAGAAGCTTACCAGCTGCAGGCCCGTTAGCAGAATCTCCTGTGTTTGGGCCCTGCCTACCACCAAGTGTTTCATCCTTAAATGGAATGTGCTTTTTTTTCTTAGTTCCTTCAATGCCAAGTAGAAATTTTATTTATCTATAGCACATTTTTCACACACATTTGACAGTGTTATTTTTGAACAGACTTTTATTTTTTCTGTATTTTAGAGAAGGGTCTACAGGGTGTACAGGGTCTCACTACTAGATCGGACTTGTAGGGATCCACCTGTTACAGCCTACCAAGAGCTGGGATTACAGGTGTGCACCACCACACACAGTCTCAATCACAGTCTCAGTGAACCCCTGGGGGTGGAGCTGGCATGGCAGGCCCAGGGATCAAACTTCTAATCTGCTGAGCTATTTGGCCGGCCCTTGAGCAAACTTTTGAATGACCCTATAAAATTTAATTTGCTAAGAATGCAATATTTATCACAAAACAATGAACAGCTACATGCTCAAAACCATACTGCATAGAGATGGTTTTGTTAGCTCCTCCACCAAGACCCTGTCTGCTTTAGAACTCACCACTAGAGATAAGTTCTCTTTCCATGTAATTTGCCAAAACCATAGAGTTCTAAACACACACAAAATAAATCCTCTTTTGAAGGCACTTTCATATAAAAACCCAGTTAGAAACCTAAAGCCACTGTCCAACAACCAAACCTATGGGTCAAGGCCTCTTCTTGACAAAAGTAAAATCTTTTCATGCCTTTTTTAGTCTTCCTAGGTGTGCAAGTTATTTGGAAGAACTAACGCATGATATCTTATGCACGTAAAGAACAGGCTGGCCATGTGCACATCTGGCCACGCTGTCCAGCCCTCTCAGGAGACCCCTTGGGTACAGAGTTTCAGCTTTCATTCTGCAAGCTTCTTTCTATGAAGCACATTTCTGGTACACATCTGGCATACACCAGCTATAAGTCTGAGGCACATGAAGAAGAAATTTACTATGCTACCATCAGGCGCCTCTAATAAGAACAGAGCTTCTCGGGGTCTTGTAAACATCCCTGTGTATGGTGGAAACATACTTTGATCCTGACATAGGCTCAGCTGACTTGCTGTTAAGGATCATTTGTTTCCTAGCAAATACTATATAGCTATGCTTTTTTAACACAACATTGAATGGCTCTTCCCCAATATGCTATTCCATTTACGTAATTAGAATTTTGGAAATGGGATTAAACGGAGATTTTCTAGCCTCTGTAGTAGGCTTAAGAAAAAGTGAAAACTATAGGGCACAAAGGAACATAAAAGTGTGACCAGGGCCAGCATGACAGTTCAGCAAACTAAGCACCTGCTTTGGCAAGTGCTGGGACCACACGTCCTATCAGCCTTGCTCCTGAGGGGGCCCACTGAGCCGGTGAACAAGTCCAGGTGTGGCATCTGTAATCCCAGCGCTTGGGAGGCTGAAAATAAGAGGATCACTACAGGTCCAAGTTGCATAGTAAGACCCTGTACCAAATACATAAAATGAAAGCTAAATACATAAACAAAAGTATGACCAAAATAAAAGCCAGTGAGGACTTAATAATGGAGAAAAGTTGACTTATGTAGGATGATTACTTCTTAATGTATGATACTTCATTGACAAATATAAGAACGAAGGAGTAACAAACTGACAAAAATGAAGTATAGCAAAAAATAAAAGTTAGGTTATAAAATAATGCTAGCATAATCAATGCTAGATAGTCACTGACCAAGAGGTACGAGCATCGCCCAAGCAACTCCACAGCCTGGACACTGCCACTAAGGATGCTCTGAGTGTCTTGCTGACCGATGGCCCCTGAAAATAAAGCAGATGTCCTGACCCTGCAGGTCTGTCCCCATGGAACACTACCCAGGATGGGGTATCTCCACGAGCAGAGTTCCAGCATCAAGCTACCTCTTGGCCTCTGGAGAGCTGCCTGAGAGTCACTCCGGATCCTGTTCTGTCCAGAGTCGATTTGGCTGAGCCCAGAAGGGAGACTGTCATGTGTCAAAGGCCAGGAGGCTATCGCTAAGAAGTCCCTCATGGAGGAGATGCAGACTGGGCTTCCTGGGCTTTCCAGGGTGCTGGATGCAGACTAACTCGAAGACTTCATTGGAACATGGATGGTCTACAAAAATATGTTATTATGTAGATTCCCAAAAGAGCTCTCTGCATTTATTTGCAGATTCTAACTGTCCCATTTCAATACCCTTAAAGATCATGTGATAAGTATTTGCTATTCAGGTTCAAAACAATCACTCATTGCCTTTTTTAACAGCCAGAGCAGAACAGGTCATACTTTATTCAGTCAATACACACTTAGCAAGTGCCTCTTCTCTGGGAAGCTCAGCTAGAAATGGAAGGTACAAGAGAGTAAATACGGACATAAAGCTTGTGATTCTGTAATGGATATAGGTGAGCAAGTTGGGAAACTTGACCATACAATGACGGCAAACAGGACACCTCCTGGACGGCAGAGAGCGGACACTGGACCCTAACCTAGGGTCAGAGATTTGTGCAAATAAGTCCGTGTGAGCTCACACCACCTGCAATTGGATATATAAAGCAGATGCACACAAAAATCTCTAAAAGCAGGGAAGAGCTGGAAGCCGGACAATAAATACTGAAATTAGCTTCAGAAGGAAGAAAATTCATTTCTTCTATCAGAAGAGGAGGAAAAACATACATAATAGGATGGTTTGTGAATGCTGCTATACCAGTAATTTAAGCAGTGAGAAATTTCCATTTCACTGACTATTTTTCTTTTGGAATCATGATATTAAAAAAGAAATCACACAGAGGCCATGCTTCTCTCCTATTGTCCCTTACAAATTTGGCTTGCACTAGTAGTTTGTTTCAACATAACTTCTGTAGCTACTCAATTTTTCAATTTTAAAATGCTTTATTTTCAGAATTTGGCATACTTAAAACATTAATTTGAAATATTAAGGTACTGAAGTGTGCAGATATTTTGAATCACAAAGCAAGTTGTATATTTATTTGTATCCTATATACTTTCTACTTATATAAAGAAGCATTAGTTTGGCATTTGGATTTCCTGCTGGTGGATGGAAAATAATTTCATATTTTAGCTCTACTTTTTCATCAGTAATCTATCTAAGTATCTTCAAGATAATAAACACAGGAATAAAATAGAAGTTCAGGAAAAAAGTTTGTAAAAGACATTTTGATATTATTCTTCAGATTAATAAAAAGTGAATATAATCTAAAATATGAAGGCTGGCCAAATAGCTCAGTGGATTAAGGCACCTGCAAGCAGGTACAGGGGCCAAGGTTCCATTCCCAACCTGCTGTTCCAGCCGCACCCCGGGGGTACACTGAAATGGCAATTGAGACTGGGCGTGGTGGCACACACCTGTAATCCCAGCTCTTGGGAGGCTCTAAACAGTGGATCACTGCAAGTCCAATCTAGTAGTGAGATCCTGAACACCCTGTAGACCCTTCCCTAAAATACAAAAAAAAAAAAAAAATTCTAAGAGGAAGGATAAATATTTGGCCACAGGAGATAGCTCAGTAGAATAAGCACTTGCCTGGGAAGTGCAAGGTCCTGAGTTCTATCCCCAGTACCACAAAAAAAAAGAAAAGGAAAGAAAAGAAAATCAGAGAATGATCAAGAATATCATGATTAATAAAATATGTGACATTCAAAATATTATTCACAACACATTTAAAATATAATTATTATTATACAGGAAGAAAAAATAAAACAGAATTTCAAAACAAGATAATAGGAGAGTAACAAGTAACACATTGCATATTATTATCTTCAGAATAGTTACTCAGGGTATCAGATTAGGCATGGGATATTGTCTTAAAAATGTTAGCACAAACTTTGCTTCTCAATGAACCAACAGAAATTAGTCACATATGTATCTTAGCTATCTTGTATATATATATATATAATTTTTCCTTCCTTTTCTCTTCCTTGGTTTATCCTTTTCCCTATCACACTTTCTCCTCTTTTTGACAGTTTCTTACAGATTCGCAGTATCTGCTGTACACTTTGGATCCTATTTACTTGTTCAGTTTCTCACACTAGTTGGTCATCTGAAAAATGTGAATTAAAACAGCACTGAGGGGCTGAGGAGATGGTTCAGTGGAATAAGTGTTTCTCTGACAAGTGGAAGGGCCTGAGTTCAATTCCCGGTTCTACCAAAAAAAAAAGAAAAAAAGCAGCACTGAGATTGCAGAAACGATGGCTATCATCAAAAAAGAGCCGCTAACACATTCGGGAGAGGCTGTGGGGAAGAAGAATGCTTCTCAACTGTTGGGGGAGTGCAGACTGCTTTGAACACTGCAGAAATCAGTATGGAGAGTGCTAAGAAAAAAAAATAAAACTAGAATTAGAAGGCCCATATGAGGCACCTATTCCTCCTTTGGGTATCTTCCCAGAAGAATTACAAGCACCACCTACTGGTGATATATGTACCCCCAAGTTTATAATAGCTAAGTTTCAGAAGCAACCCAATTGCCCAATAACTGAGAAATGGATTAAAAAGTATGGTTATTTATCTGTGTGCGTGAGTGTGTGTGTGTGTGTGTGTGTGTGTGTGTGTGTGTGTGCTTGTGTGTGTGTGTGTGTGGCCAGCTCAGCCTGCCCTGGGGGTAGTGCTGGCATGGCATGTGGTGCTGGGGATCAGAACTTCAGTCCCTATGCTTTGCCTAAGCAGATGCTTTAGACCAGTGAGCTATGCCACCCACCCAAGGTTCGTTTTTTGGACATACTGGAGTACTACTCAGCCATAGGGAAGGATAACCTAGAGACTTGGTAAATGGATGTTGTCAAGATCATGCTCATATAAGTGAAATAAAAATATAAATTAGATGATAATAATAAAATAGTATGTACATTGGTAAGTAAAATACAATTTTATTGTCAATTTATACATGCTTTGAAAAATGGAGATTAAATGATAAATTTCTATTTCATTTTTTTACTTACATGTGTTTTCTAAAATGGGAATATGAGAATATAGAAGCAGAAAAAATCAAATTATAAGAAATACAATCTTAGAATATTATGAAGAATATACATTAGGCTGTTCATAGTCACTAATTTTCCAGTGTTGTGGACCTCTGTTCACTCAACTCTCCATACATACTCTGTGTTATAAAAGTGCATTCTTTGCCTTCTAAATTTGCCAGAAATTTTCTTTTGCTGAGAGTTTAAGAAAGCTCACGTATAACAAAGGCATGTGGGCTAAATGAAAAAGCTAAACTTTATCCAATCTTATTTGGTTTAATGCTTGTGTGTGGCATGAATCACCCCCTTCTTCTCCGGCTGGCTCCCCTGGAAGCTCCTGGTTTGCTCTGTGCCATAAACCAGGGGACGGTATGTACTGTACCTGCACCAGATTCTTTTATTATTTGTTAGAATTTTTCCTAGTGCTAGGTCATTTTGGGCAGAAAATCATTGGCAGTTAGAAAGAGACAGAACCAAAAGCAAAACGAATGTACTTTGAAAAGGGCGGGATTTAGAAGCCCTCCGCAACTGTGTTTAAATAACCAGCAGGGGCTGAGTTTGCGGATGGCAGCCGCAGCTACTCGGGAGGGTGTCATTGAAGAGGACCCGGTTTACAGGAGCCACCGCAGACTGTGCAATTAGGGTTAGGCAGAGGATTGAGTAATCCCGCAGTAGTCGCCGTTACATAATTCGGCAGCCTCTGCCCAGGGAACAGAGCAGTAACCGAATACTATAGTGGGAATGGTTGCTCCAACAGCAGCCCGGGGTCACTTGTTTCCATTATAAACCTTATTCTGTAGTTGTTTTAAAACCCAGACGGTTTAATTTGCATCAGGCTGAAGCCTGGAGTTCAAGTCAGAAGTCTAGAAGAGAAGTTTTTTTCTTTCATAATAGAAGTTTGAGCTAGAAGGGAACAGAGAGAACACCTAGTCCAGCTTGTATTTGCAGCTAAGAGAAAGACATCACTGAGAGAGGATCAGACATACCTAATATCATACAGTTACTTAGAGGCAGAGTAAGACCTAGATTTTCTGTCCTCCAGATTAAAAAACAGAAACAAAACCTTTAAAAAGCTTCTAATACCCTGCTAAAGTCATAAGAAGTGTTGACTGTCTTACATTTCACCACAGTTCCTTCTTAATACTCAAAATGACTTGCCAGGGAAATACAGAAGGTCATGTGCTCCTGCAGGAATGAACCCAGGCCCTGCTTTGTGGCCTGTTTGCATTTTTATATTCCTTGTCCCTCAGTCCCAACAGTTGTCTAGTCAAGTATTTCATTCATTCACTATCCCCCCCAAATTATTATTAAACCATTGATATGTGGTTCTCATTGACTACATTGTCATGGTCAATGAATCATAAATTGAACTGGAAAAGAAAAAAAGGTTATGGAGTGAGGATCATATTTCTGTAAAACCATAATTGAAAAGTGAGTTCACACAGTCAATGAAGCCATCATATTATTTGCATTTTATCAAAAGAAAAATTGTTGAAGTGGATTTTTTTTTCTCTGATGAATCCCAGCAAT
Source organism: Ctenomys sociabilis (assembly GCA_004027165.1). Classification (NCBI taxonomy): domain Eukaryota; kingdom Metazoa; phylum Chordata; class Mammalia; order Rodentia; family Ctenomyidae; genus Ctenomys; species Ctenomys sociabilis. The sequence goes on along the minus strand of PVKA01008301.1, from coordinate 13,658 downwards.
TATTTTGTTGATACCTGATAAAGCATTGTCAGGATTTTAGTGCAAGTGGAGTAATGACATTGTTTTGAACTGCATATTATATTCGAATGGTTGACACTACACGTTATGCATGCATCTTGATTTCATGTATGGCTAGCTTTCCTGAAACCCAGCCCCAAAGAGCAGCTTTTGTTGGTGGTATCATGGTGTAGCATTCCAAAGTTGCCAACAATTCCAGACCCAAAAGAACACTTGATCATGACTGTGGAGTAGAATTTTTTGTTTTAGTTCCTACCATAAATCTCTATATTCACATTCTGAAACCCAATTTAATGCCTAAGAGACAGTACTCCCCTTCTCCCCACTTTTATCTCTTTGTTTCAACCTAAGATCCCAGAACTTTTATAGAACACATCTTTTCTTTACTGGGTGGTGACCCCCTTTGAGCACACATACGGAGCTATAGTGCTTTTTCAAAGGCCAGACATATGTTGAAAATTTACATTTAGAATAGTGGTTTTGGAGCTAAGCCTATGCAGAGGGTAGGATCATTGGATGAGTAGCTATCATTTCCTGTGCAAGAATATGGTGATCAAATGAGTTAATCCCAATTTAAGATAGGAGAAAAATGAACATGTCGAGATTTAGACTTTGATCTTTTATTTGTAGAAAGTCTGAAATGAGTTGTGACATAAAAATTAGATTCACCAGAATTTAATAAGCTCAATCCAACCAAGAAACTTAGTCTATATTTCTGGATATCTTTCAGTCATTTTTTGTTGTTTTCACTTTGACTTCCCATGTTAGGTTGTTGCATTATGAGATATGATAATATTTCATTTATTCTTATTGTTTGTGGTTATTATTATTCTACAAATTCATGACATTGCCGACGTGAAATTCCTATAAACCACAAAAACCGTCCTGAGGAAATGAGTAGTAATTGGCAAAAGCAAACCATAATATGGAGAGAATTAGTCAAAGGCTGTTGCAATAATTTGGCTTCGTTAGAGGATTTATTCATTTTGCATTTTTTGTCCAGCGTATTCTAACATTATTAGAGATGACCTCATAGGTCAAGGGCCACTGAGAAACCTCATATTTTCATTTAGCCTGAGGAGATCCAAACTTGCCAGAAAGTCAATATTTATCAGGGTCACTTCATCTCGTATTTTTCTTTTCTCCATAACCTAATCCCCATTTCAAGAGGTGACAGCTTTAGTCAGTGCTTCAGTCATTCTCATTTGCCAGGAATGGCATGTTGCTCCAACCTAACTTATGACTGCAAAGAGTGAAACTGAATTGGTGGTTCTTTGACTAGTGTGTCTCTGTGTTTTAAAAAAATAAGTCTTGGTGAACTTCTTGGTGTTAATATTAGGTTTTGATGGTGCTTAGGTCCTATTTTAAGAATTTGGGAACCATTAATTGAACATTTATATCTTATATTAAACATCTGTCTTTGAGAAAGTTTGCATGTCCAGATACACAAACTGTGTAAAAACAAGAACCCAACTGCATTTCAAGGAGTTTTCATGCAGATGAAGTTCTCTGGATTAGCTTGAAAAACCACTAGGAAGGGAACTAGCTTGAAATGAGATGAAAATTACACAGAATTCTTGCTGTTAATCTAGTCAATTTACTAAAGCAATCAGAAAAATGATACAGCTTCCCAAATGACCACAATCTATCTCTTGTACGCTTATTAAAAGAACATTGTGATACATGCTTTCTTTTCTCATCCTGGGAGACTTTTCTTATCATGATCTCGCTTTTTAAATCACCTAGTAAGTGGCCCTTCTGTGTAAAATTTTGTTTCCACACAAATAACGGCTTTAAAATATTTTACTTCTGGAAGCATTGTTTAAAATTCCAAGAGTTAGCCGGGCGTGGTGGCGCACGCCTGTAATCCCAGCACTCGGGAGGCTGAGGCAGGAGGATTGTTGTGAGTTCGAGACCAGCCTGAGCTACAAAGTGAGCTTAAGGACAGCCTGAACTGCATAGTGAGACCCTGTCTCAAAAAGACAAAAAAAAATAAAAAATAAAAAAAAAAATAAAAAAATAAAAATAAAAAAAATAATAAAAAATAAAATTCCAAGAGTTGTTCCTCTTTCACAGCAGCATACTCCTGTTTTACTGATGCAGTGCTCTCTGAAATCCTGTTGAAGATCATAGCTTTAAATTTTCCTTCCATAACCATTTTCTCCTGTCTCTGTGGTGCTAGTTTTCTTCTTTGTTCATGCTGACTTTGTATGCACAAGGGACAAAAAAGAAGGAAAAATAAACAAGTGATGCATTTTGTTCTCCCTTGAGCAGGTTCACCGCACCTACCAGAATCTATTTTTGTGTCAGTTAATAGCACTGCTGGAGAGGCAACACTGTGACTCACATCCCTCAGCACTGTCTAAAGTTAAGAACAAGTGGGCTTCCTAAATCTGTGTGCTCTGACGAGGTAATTCTATTTCTAGAATTCATATTAGGGAAACAAACAAAGTCACAAGGATGAAGGATTAAGCTCAAGACTGTTGGGCACAATCATAACAATGCAAGCAAAAAGAATGTAACTTCCACCTTGGTGGGAGGGGTAAATATGGTGATTCGAATAATGGAAAATAATGTAGCCCCTAAAAGTCAAGTCTTTAAGCACCATTTAAGAAAATCAATGCCCACATATTAATATTAATGAAGAAAGGAAATTCTTAATCATATAAATAAGATGATTGTACTTAGAAGAATGACATAATAAAGACGTGTGTGTGTGTTGTGCTCCAAAATACAGGAAATATTTTGTAATGATGATGAGAACAATACAATTATGACTGGCAGGGCATGGTGGCGCATGCCTGTAATCCCGGCACTTGGGAGGCTGAGGCAGGAGGATTGTTGTGAGTTCGAGACCAGCCTGAGATAAAAAGTGAGCTCAAGGCCAGTCTGAACTGCATAGTAAGACTCTGTTTCAAAAAGACAAAAAAATAAAATAAAATAAAATAAAAAAATACAATTATGACTGCAACCTCTGGCTCATTTTATAATACCTAACCCTAGAAGTTTTTATTTAAAAACATTTAAATATATAAAATATATATGATATATAGGAGTTCTGAAGTAATAAACAATGAATCATTTCCAGATCTATGAACTAAAGCACGACTAACAAATTTGGAACTACCAGAAACGTTTCTTTCTCCCATGTCTGTCCTCAAAGAGAACTACTCTCCCGAGTACTAGTTTTACTTTTTGAGGAGGTTTGCCAAAATATATTCCTCACAGAGTATAATGTAATGTGTTTCAATTTTGGTGTTGTATAAAGTTGAATCCCTCTATATGTAATGTTTTGTTACCCCCACGTGTGAAGGCTTTCTTGCGTTCACTCTTATATAATGTTCCATTAAGAAGCTACATCCTTATTTATTTATATTTTCCATTCATGGATCACTTAAGCCTGAGTATTTTTTCACTGGATGCAGTTAGGAAACTTACTCTACCCATTTCAAGATCTATTGTATTTTCTACATAATAACTCGGAGTAGAATAGATGTGATACATATTACGTACCAACTAATCTATGTTTTTAGCACTAAGATTCTAAAGCAAATCACACTATAGCTTTCTAAAAAATTAATAAGCTTGCTTTTCTCATTTAAAGACTAAGTTGATCTTAAATCGGTTCATGGGAATTGTGTAGGGATGTAGGCCTGTATTTTTCAAAATGAGTGACCCATTGTGTGAGAGTTGAGTGTCCAGCAGACCTTGCCTTCCGCTGATCCACGGCCTCATTTACACTTCGCTGTGATCTGTGAATGAATTTGCATTTAGTCTCTGCTTTCTGCGCTCAGTCTTGGTCATGGTTATGAGCTAAAGCCATTGTCGGCTTTACAGCCTTAAAAAATTCTGATGTCTCACCGGAGAAATTCTGTCCCATTACCTCTCCCTGATGATGTCTGCACCGATCTGGGGCTTTTCCTCTCCCTCATAAATTTCAGAACCAGCTTTTTCTAATTTCAAGGAAAAAAAGGATTTTATTCAATGTAAATGGAAATTGTGTTGAAGAATTTGAGGAGGTCAATTTCCTTATAACAAGTCCTCCTTGAAGATGGCACAGATGTGAATTTATTTAGGTTGTTTCTAATAACTCCATAATTTTAAGTGCTTTCTTTATAACGATCTTATACACCTACACATGTACTCACATGTGTTCGGCCCTGAGAATTGAACCCAAGGCCTCTCCAGTGCCTAGAAAGGGCCTGACCACTGAGCTAGCTGCTCTGCCCACCTCATCCATTCATTTACTTTGCTATATTTAGTATAGAACCCAGGGCCTCGTGAGTGCTACCACAAGCTATGTCCCCATCCCTTTTTATTTTTTTATTTCGCATAGTGTCTTGCTAAACTGATAGGCTGACCTTGAATCCATAACTCCCCTGCCTCAACCCCCTAAGTAGTTAGAATTGCAGGCTTAGATTTGCATATTTTTGTGAACTAGGTTTTATACATCTTGTATTTTATTTCCTAACCATCTGGTTGTATTCTTTTATTAATTCTGTGGATTCTCTAGAGTTTTATTTGTGTAAATTATAAAGATTCTAAAAACTTGGAGCTTCTGTTTCTTTTTATCTCACTTGATTGTTTTAGACTTCTCATGGGGTGGTAGTGGCCTTGCTTCTAATTTTTAAGAGAGAACTTTTCAAATGTTTTTTTTATTTAATTTAATTTTATTGAAGAACAAATAGCAATGAGATAATTGCAAACCAAATTAGCAGGACAGATTCAATAACTAATACATTGCATATAGTTTTATTAGTGGTTTTTTTTGTACAAGGTGCAGACATGATATTCTATTTACAAACACTATTAGAGCAGATGCCTCTAATCAATGAATTAAGAGAATGTAGCTGTATATCTATCTTTTTTTAAAGCTGAATTATAGTACAGTTTCAATAATTAATACTTTTTACATTGCTATCTTCCTAGTGGTTATTGGTAGCACAAGGAGCTGATAGGATATCCTGTCCAAACACTATTAGTACAAATCTTTCTTCTCATAGAACTATGCAAAAGTACTGCATATTTATCCTAACTGTACTGTTTATACAAACACAGAATGGTTTTTCCTTTGTATCCCCTTTTCTTCATTTCCTGTCAAAGATGGGTATTCTATTGTCATTCAATTATTATAGGTGATTGAACTCAGCGAAATGATCCAACACACTCCAGCAGTCCAGAATAATAGTGGGTTATCTGAAGAAGTTGTTGACTAGAACCACATACAGCTCAGCTTATTATTATGGCTTTACTTCACATACCTCATTTCTATACTTTTCTGCTGGATGGTTAAGACTGAGATAAAGCCAGACCTATATAATAAAAAATGTAACTTTTATATGTGATGAGGTCAGTCAAGTCCCTTCAGGGTTTACCCTGTAACCCCGTGCTTCACTCTGTAGATCCTTTGTCAGTGTCATCCATGTGGATGAGTCACTAACATTGCCTGACCAGTATGCGCTCTGTGAAAGCCTTAGAGAAAGTTTTCTCTCCATGTGACTCTCTTTAGTCACACTATAGATCATCGATCGCATTCCTTGTGGCTCCATAATCTCCTTGATCAGAAAATTTGGGGCACTACTGAGTTCCATGATGCTACAATACAGACTCCTATGTCCTGAGTCTTTACTGACCTTGAAAGGCTAGGACCAAAATATTGGCTGACCTTGCAGCCCTTCCTTTTCTGCAATTTTTGATTTCCAACTTAGGTTGTTAACCATCCAGAAGAGAAGCTGATTAGTACCCACACTTTTCAAATCTTGCCACAAAGGTTAATATTTAATGTAGTTTTTATTGATTCTTTTATCCAATTATAGAACTTTTCTTTTACTTCTAGTCTACTAAGAATAATTCTAATATTATAAATAAGTTTTGAATTATAGCTATTGTTTTCTATACCAATAGAGATGATTATGTGCTGTTTCTCTTAACACACTAAGTAAATGAACAGATACTTAACAACACTGAATTTGTTGACTATACAATAGTTATAGATTAAGATTTTTTCAAAATTTTTCTTTCTTTTTTTGGATGGGCAGGGAGATAGTGCAGTGGAATACGCACTTCCCTGGCAAGCACAAGGGCCTGAGTTCAATCCCCGGTTCTGCCAAAAAAAAAAAAAAAAAAGTAATCTTTAATCAAACAAGCTGTAAAGAAGCTCTATGACATCAGTGTTGCCAAGGTCGATACCCTAATCAGGCCTGATGGAGAGAAGACACATCTTCGACTGGCTCCTGATTATGAAGCATTGGATGTTGCCAACAAAATTGGGATCATCTAAATTGAGTCCAGCTGGCTAATTCTAAATATACACTTTTTTCTCAGTAAAAAAATAAAAAATTAATAATTTTTTTTTCTTTTTGTCAAAACATTGTTTAAGATAAGTGTCAACACATTCATGTCCTTCAGTCTTCCTTTCCCATATGTGCTTGTTGGCTTTGGCAGGCAGAATAATGGTCCCAGAGATGAGGTCTATGTCCTAATGTCTGGAAACTGGAAATATCTGTGTAACACAGGAAAAGGGCCTTTCTCAGTGAGATTAACGTTCAGAGTCACAACAGTGGAAGATTATCCTGGGCCATCCAGATGGGCCCAATCTAATCTTGGGCCTCCATCCTACCTGTGGATATATGAGGCTGCAATGTGAAGATTCCGCTATTGCTGGCTATGAAGATGGAAGAGGGCCAGGAAGCTTGAACTGTGAGCAGTGTCTAAGCAAGATAGCACAGATGACGTTTGCTCTTAGTCTGGCAAGATTTGTGCAAGACTTGGGACCACTACAGTTACATGTAGGATAATAAGCAAGTTGTTTACAACTAAACTTTTAGTAATTTGTCCCAGTAATAGAAAAATCTATCTGGTGTGTTATTAAGAACATACTTACTTTATGAGATAAAACAGTTATTTGCCTTTTATTTCCATTTTCTGGTTAAATTCATACAGGAGTGGAATGATATAATTTTTTTAAAGTTTAATAAAAGTTTGTATTTAAAATCATATGAGAAAGGGGACTAGCAAAATAGCTCAACAGTACAAATGCCTGCTTTGTAAGCACAGGGTCCTGAGTTCAACCCTCAGTGCCACACACACACACACAATTATGTGAGTATCCTGTTGGTTTTATAAAGTTTTCTACACTGGTGCAATTTTGTGGTTTTATAAGGCTTTTTAAAAATTTTGTTATTATACACAGCTCATATTAAAGGAAAAAAAGATTTTTCTTTCATCGTAGAATTTTGGTTCCATGGTGCTACTAATTTCCACAAGTTTTAATGTAAAGATTCATAGTATTCAGATGCTATGCTTTAAATCTTTGCTCTATCTTTACTCATATTATGTTTGCCATTCCTCTTGTTATTTCTTTGGCTCTATCTTCTTTTTGTGAACAATTTGTGAATAGTTTCCCTGCTTTGTAAGTGTTGTACTTGTCAGCTTTCGTGAAACAACCCCACCTGAAAGGAGGGGAAGTTTAACCTGGCTCACATGTCAAGGGACTCTGTGCACCCAGAGTGGCCCCAACGCGAGCCATCGCAGCAGGAGGGTGTGGTGAGACAAAGCGGAGCAGTAGGACAGTGCTGGAGCAAAGGGGCTGAGGATCCAGGAACAGATGCCAAGGCCATGCCTCACGTCCCACCTGACACAGCCCTGTCCCTGGCACGTCTCAAGGCCACTGGAGTCAACGCACCACCTTAGCTGGCACATAAGTCCCAATTTCTTTACTTGGATGCCCCATCAGTCTTCCTTTGGGAGTTATTTCCTTTTATACTGAATACCTTGGGAGCTGTTTTATGAAAATTATTATAATTATTTATAATTTGTTCTATGTACCTATGACTTTATTGTGACCTTTACTCAAGGTTTTATACAATTTCACCATGTACTACCTTCTGTTGCGGCTAGTGGGGCCTCTATTGTTCATTCAATTGGTTGTATTTAAATTTGCTTACTCTCTCAGGATATATTTAAGAACATCTCCTCTGTTGGGCATAGTGGCGTGCACCAGGAGTTCCAGTACCTGGGGGGCAGAGGCAAGAAGACCAAGGGCTTAAGGCCAGCCTGGAGAATTTAGTGAAAGCCAGTCTCAAAAAAAAAAAAAAAAAGAGGAGGGCTTCTATTTGTTCCAGGGTTTCTAAAAATTTAGTAGACAGTAAGTGGAGCCTAGATATATATTCACCCTTCTATTTCTTTTAATGAATATATGAAAATTAAGTAAACTTTATTGATTTATGTTTTTTCATGTTCTTTGAATTTTTAAGACTTTGTACTCATCGCATACTGTCTGGTATGCCTCATGTTATTTGTCATTACTTCTCAAAAATTATTTCTGATGACCTGTTCAAAATCTGGCTCTGCTGCATGATTTCCATATTCTTCTGAAACTGATAAAATAAATTTAGAGTCCATATTCTATCTTTCTGATCTTGTGGCCACTTTTTAATAATTTTTGTTGCATTTTTTATTTTCATTTTTTTGTAATAAAACTTTCACTTTACTTAGCCTTTTATTTATGCTGAATTGGTCATTCACTAAGATCATAATTTTAAAGATTCTTTCCTTAAAATTATATCTTATTCAAATCTGCCAAGTGGTTTATGCTTTTGTTTTCTATTGCAGAAATATTTTGCATGTATGCCCTCCCATATATATAGTCCATACCCACTGTTTCCTGTTTTTTAATACGAGAATGCTCATGCGCAGTGGGGGTGGGGTAGTGTCTGAATACCTCTAAGTACACAAATGAAGAATGTGTTGGAAAGCAATTATCCATGGGTCTCTCACGTATTGATATGTCTTGGGAACAGAGGCACTGACTGTCTTTTCATTTGGATCTTTTAAAGCTTATTTGCATAATGAATAACCTTGAATGAGAGAGACCATATGTGGCATGCTCACTATCCATTGTAGTAAGAAAATGTTTCTCTCTGGAAGAAAAAGTGTGGAATGCTCACTGTTCTAATAAAATAGTCCCATTCCCTATGTGGAGCATTCCTTTCCTTGAATGCAAACTACTGCATGTATGGCTTGTATGGCTTGTATCCTTTGCGATCTGTGTCTCTTCCACAGGGTTTGGAGACAAAGGAAGCTGTCAAGCGTAGGCTGGTGATCACGGTGCAATAAAGTCTTTTGTCTTTAGGGTTTCATGTCATCTTTTTTTTTTTTTTTTTTGCGGAACCGGGGATTGAGCTCAAGCCCTTGCGCTTGCCCAGGAAGCGCTTATTCCACTGAGCCATCTCCCCGGCCCCTCATGTCATCTTTAGATCCATAAAACTTGGGAAAACTCACTTATTAGCTTGAAAATTAAAGAATCTGAGACCCTTCCTGTTCATAATAGCTTGGATAGCAGTAACAGGATGCTGGTTTAGACATGAACATCCAGAGGAGAAAGGCTCAGAGTCCAGCAGGCCAGACTTAGAAATACGGCAGAACTGTTTGGCATCTGAAATCAAATGTTGAGAAGAGCGGGGGCATCGAGAGGGGCCAGCATTGTCTTCCTAGTTAATGGCCACTTTGAGGGCTGGAAGAAAAGAACCGAGCTGCCCAAAGATGCTTGGTCATTCCACACTCCTAGTTGCGAGGGCTCATAACAGTGACCATGACCCTGGGAGGGAGGCGCCGCGGCTCCATGTAAGAGGCACTGCAGCGTGGCTCAAGAACCAAAGCATGCCCAGAGCTGAAGTAAACCAACAGTATTTTAGGTATTAGACCCAAATCATTAGAAGTCCTTTTGGTTGAGCTGTGGGCTGATACTTGTCCAAAACCTGCTCAGACTGAATACAAGTAACTACTTCCTGCACGCAAAGCTCTCTCCCTTTCAGGTCCTCTCTCTCTCTGCTGCCTTCATCTGCACTCTGACTTCAGCTGCTTTACAAAAAGGACCCCTCACTCCTCAAACACACCAAAGATTGTGCACCTGTCCCACAATGCTGAGGTACTCCCTTGGCTACAGCTGCCAAGTCATGGTCTTCCCCAGTCCTGTGATTATGAGTGGGGTGTGGGCTGTGTTTACATTGGGGAAGTCAGCTGATGTGACCTTGGGGTGGCTGTCATGGCTGTGCCACCTCTAAATGGGCTTTCTCGTCTCAAAAGTGCTGAGCAAATTCCCCCACGCGGAACGGCCGCACGCAAAGGAATGCTGAGCGACAGTGCTAGCACCCGTACCCGTTTCAGCTAATGTTTTTGTCCTCAGGTTGTGGAAAACAGAGGCAGCCTCTGAGGGGGTCCCCTGAGACTTTGGGCTCTTAACCTCTCAGACACAGTCACCAGGTACAATGTTTTCAAAAGGTAGCTTTGGAAGAGTGGCTTGCAGCTTGGATTTGGGCAAAGCTAAACACCTAGTTCACAGAAGCCTTGTGACACTCTGGCCTGGGTCAACTGGAATTCAGTAACATCCAAGGTGACGTAAATTCAACAAGCCCCACTTGTCAAAGGAAGACAATATGTTCAAGAGCACAGTTCTCCTGGCCCCAGCGGCGTCTCAGTATACACACAAAGTGGCACAGCCAACCCTCTGGGGAGCTTTGGTTTCAGGAGTGCCTGAAAGTCAGGTTCTCCTGACTCCTGGATTAGTTCACTGATAATGATACCTATTTTCAAGGTTTATGACTGGTTGTCCCCTCAAAGCCTCATGAATTCCTAAAGGTGGCTTTTCAGAGGTGGCGGAATCTAGAGTTTGTGATTGACTCACGATCTAATACTGGGATTAAGGGTTTGAGTGGTACCTCTGCCCTAGGGCAGGAAGCCTGCCTACAATATCAGGGAGGGAAAGTGGCTTGCTCTCCTCTCCTCTTCTGTTGCTTTTGGTATCTTGTGCTCCCATAACCTGTTGCCCCTCTGCCACTGCCATCCTGCCTTGGAACCAACCGATTTTTGACTGAGATCTCTGCAAACTGTGAGCTAAACAAACCTTTCTCCCTTTAACTTTAGATATCAGGTATTTTGTCTTGCAGTGAGAGAAAAGTAACCAAGATGCTTATGGGTATCATGTTGCGACCTACGTACTTTGACTTTGTGTAATTTGAAGGTGTGTGTCAGGATGGCGCGTCAGTGTGGCTGTTCAGGGATCTACTCAGGGCTACTTGGTGGATCATTCTGTGGGTGTGTCTGAATGAGTCCTGGGGATGTGGACTTGGGTCCATGTCTGACCCCTCATTCATCCCTTGCTGTTCTTGTTCTGCTGCTGTTTCCTGGGGGTTGTGGATTAGGGAGCTCTGCACTGATGTAGCCTTGTATCACCATGTTTATATTTAAAACCAGATAACTTTGGACTGAATGCCCTGAACTGTGAGCCAAATCCAACCTCCCCTCCCGTATGCTGCAGGTTTCAGATACTGCATCTCAGTGATGGGAAAGCTGGCTAATCCAGTGGAATAAAGGTGTGCTCATGGGTGTGCATGCAGTCACGTTTGCAAGGACATTTTCTGCAGCATCGTTTTTTGGCAGCAAACAAGAAGAAACTACCAGAAACCTTCTCATTCAGGAGCTCAATAGTCACTTGTAGTTCTGTTAAAAAAAAAAAAAAAAGAAAGAGACATGGCAAACCAAAAACAAGATTAACAATTTTTGTTTTTATAAAGTGCAAATATTTTTCTCAGTGAAGTGTGAATAAAAGCATGTTTCATCGCCTCTGCCATTTGTTGACCTCTGCATACATCTGAACCCAAGCAGCACCATGCTTTCTTAGGAAAGTCAGCTCTAAGGCAAGTCCTTTCCATCAAAGCCTCCAAAGCTCAAGACTGTTGCCACTCGATTCCACACAAATTCTGAATTTATACTGATTTTCAAGATTTATGGTTACGTGAAAAAAGAGGTTGAAAAGGTGAGGTTTTTTATCATTTTTATGTAAAATAGCATCTGTAGAGATGTTTGCTTGGATTTCACCAAAAGGAAATACAAGAACTAGTAGTAGAGTTTCCTGGACAGAAGAGACAATGAAATCTTTTACATCTTTAGTGAAAATAAGTCTTATTCTCATTACTATGTATAAAACTTTAAACTTTAAAAATACTACCTCTGGGTATTGAAAGTCTAACCAACTACTTACTTGTTTATGACCTATCATTTATTCTCTAATTCTATTTATTTTCTTTCATGTCTCTCTTGCTTTTTTTTCTATAATGAACTTGAATTTATTCCAAAGAGAAAATTATCAGCATTTTGAAATGGGTTATTAAGAAAGAATATAGGAAGAACAATCATATATCTCTATTTTAATAGCTAGGAGAACAACATGAAGTATTGTGCTCATACTTTCTAAAAAAATAAATAAAACCCTGAAGGTAAACCCAGATGCTGATGTTAGGATAAGGCAAAGGCAAATGGTTTACAGATAACCTAGCAAATGCCTGCCAAGACAGGATAATTCTAGTAGCAAAAGTTCTTGTTAAATACTTTTTCCAATTCCATAATGAATCAAATATTCGAACAGTATCTATGCTTTATTACTTTAGATGTCATCTTGATGTCTTCTTAGGCACAATGACATAACCAAGGAAAGCGACAGTAATATAACACCAGTTTTCCATTTCATTCCTTTCAGTTTCATGGACAATTCTCCCAGAACCTTTTAGCAAGATCTGGTTATTACCGTATAGCACAGACAGGCATCTCTGAAGATGTGAGAGGGATCCTTTTGTTGCAATTCCACTTTGAAGGATTTAAGATCAAGAACACAGTAACAGTGGTATTATTGTGGTATATTATCTTCCAGACATTGGAGAATGCATTTGGTAACAGCAGATGGAAATTCATCTGGGGTGGGGTTGTGAAATATCTTTCTCCTGTATAGATTTGCTAACCTAAGAGGAAAAAAAGCCAGTCAGCAGATGGGCATTACATACACTGCTCATGTTCACAGTGATGGAGACAAATCAACTCACATAACTCCAAGGGCGTAAGGTAGACCCTTCATCTTTTGGGAAAACAGCACCTCTTAATTATTGGACTTCATCCTTGAAGTTGTTGCTACTGGCAACAGAAAGAATGCACTGGAGTGTCATAATAATCCTCCATTAAGTCCCTAGTGTTTAAATTTTAATGCTATAATTCAAGAGCTGACAAAAGCCCATTGAGTGTGTCTATGGGGAGGAAAACAGGCCGGCCCATTTTCTCAGGAGGGGTGCTATAGCAACACGGAATGAATTTGGGGTCAAAGAACAAGCAGTCTCTAAGCTGTGTTTGCACTTCTTAGCTAAAAGTAGAATCCACAGTTATAAATTTTACTCAAATACATAGTTATTTTGGGCAGTGGGAAGATAGTTCACTTTGTACCATCATTTACATTGAAAACAGAAGGAAACAAAGCCAGAGTGGAAGAAAGATGTGCTGACAAATACGTTACAAAATGATTTTGTGAGTGTCCACTTCAGAAACCTTCACACCACCCCATCATGGCTGTCACCTGAAGCTCCTTCCCTGGACAAATGATGCTTTAGAACATGGAGAAGTACTGCAGTCTGCACGATGCCTTCCTGAAACAAGGTGACAGACAAAGTCTAAACAATAATCCCTGCATGTGCCCTCTCTAAAGTCATGTAAGACATGGAAAAGTAGCAGGCTGTTGGTTTTGCTCTTTATAATGACACTTTTGTTTCAGCAGAAAGATTTTTTTTGTATAAACAAATACACTTGAATCACGATTGCCT
>PVKA01008300.1:0-73459 GCA_004027165.1 Ctenomys sociabilis | reverse complement strand
TTTTTTGCGGAACTGGGGATTGAACTCAGGCCCTTGTGCTTGGCAGGGAAGCACTTATTCCACTGAGCCATCTCCCCAGCCCTGTCTCTTTCTTTTGTGATGCTAGGGATTCAATCCAGGACCTCACACTTGCTAGACAAGGGCTCTACCACTGATCTACACCTCAGGCCCTACTGTGGGTTTAAGACATGTCAAAGGAAATTTGAAGATAATTCCACTTCCTTAAGGAGTAGCTACGGTAATAGGAAACACACACTTTCACAATTTGGGCATGTCTATTTGTAAACAGCAGAATTGTGATAATTTAGGGGAGAAATGAAGGCCACTGGAGTCCAGCTTGTTGGGCACCCTAGTGCGGTGCTGGTGACAGTGCAAGGATGGTCACCTTCGACTTCAGTACTTAAATTGATGTACCCCTCTCCCCACTTGCTGTTACTTCCAGGGCTGCTTGAGACTTCCCTCTTGGCGTTTGAATTCTTTGGGTTGTATGTTTCTCACAGTCAAAAGCAGGGTTAGTATACCCAAGGATGTGGGATGCAGGTCCTGTGCTAACTGGTTGCTCTTTTGAGGTCTTGGAGATGCACACATCCCTGAAGAATGGAACTGGGGATAGAATTAATCTGTTTCACCTCAAGGGACTTTATGATGTTGAGAGAATTGTTTTGCTAGTTTATAGCTGGTGTAATGGAATTCATCAATTTCTCTCCCTATATGCTTTGGAAAAGATAACATATACTACCCCCCAAAAATCTTCATTACTAAGTCTCCTTTTCCCTTAGGATCAAAGTGCTTAACTTTGCTGGTGGAAATCTTCCCTGTTAACTACGTGAAGGTTCTAAAAGCTGTGGATAGCTGTATCTGGGTTCAGGTAGGATCGCTTGTCCCCGTTAACACCTCATTATCAAAACACAGGGAGAGGATGTTTGTGGAGTGCTTTCACCTGTGCAGGGGTAGCTCTGCCTCAGAGCTGTCCCTGCAGGGGAACCCAGAGGGTGACTTTTCTGCAAATGCAAATTAAGGTCTGAAATCCATCAGCTCCTCAGCTCTGCCATTCTGTTTGGCTTGTTTAATAACAAGGCGCTACTCTCCATTTGATGAAATATCAAATATTAAAACATTTATAATCAACTTTAAAATAGTTTGTGTACTGTCTTCACCTGGCTGACTGGCTAATTGTGTATGATTAAATGATTTAGTCCCCGAAGTCAGCATCCATGTGAATTGGTGCAGGAGCGCGTCGTGTGCAGGAAAGAGCCTCAGACTCTTTTACTTCAGACTCAGTTTCAGTCGCTAAAACGGGTTTGTAACTGGCAATTAACGCAGCACTTCCCCAGGCACTCACGGACATGCACCGAGGTGCCCCCCATACTGTGCGTTCCCGTGCACGTTCCGCTGTTGCTGTGGCCCTGACACCAGGCGCAAGAAGGCCGAGATGTGCCTTTTGGAGGAGATGTGTGTGCTCCGTGCCAGGCTTCATTCAGGCACCAGTTACAGGGCTCTCACCGCGAGCTCCATGCTCAGAGTCTACACTGCCACGAGGTGACTGTGAGCGATAGCTACCATAAATGACAAGAGTCAGTCGAAAGGGACAAGCCGTGGCTCGGTTTCTCTGTGCCTAATTTCACTTTCTGCTCCAGGGTCAAACATTGCTTTGGCCAAGTGGCGGCGCCTATAGTTCCTGGCTCTTGTTGGCTCCTATTCCCCAAGGCAGCTAGGGCACTCCCTCTCTAGGGCGCTGGAGCCGGAGCTGTCCTTCCCTCCCCTTGGAAGCCACTCTGTTTCCTCTGTCTCTGTGTCATGGGCGCAGGGGTGACTGTGGGACAGCGCACTTCCCTTTTCCTCTTGGTTTGTGGCTATCTTAGCTACCTCACCCAGGGCAAAGGATCGAGATGGGGCGGAAGGGGAGAGTCCAGCCAAGGACAGAGGAAAGGGGTTTTCAGAAGTACAGGATTAAAAAAAAAAAGAAGTACAGGGTTGTGTTGTGCAGTGTTGGGAACAGATGAAATATTACTGAAAACTGTGTGCTTAAAGTGGTGAGATGATGAATTTTGTGACACAAACTTTGTCTCAGTTAAATCAACTAAGAGAATATGACATAAGAGTGGGTCAGAGAAAACACCTGCACTCAAAGTGGAATCTGTATTCATTCTGTGGGGTGATCTCAGTTCCCAATCTTGTGCAGAGGGAGGGAGAGAAGGGGAGGGAAAATAGGGAGAAAATAGGGAGAGGGAGGGAGAGGGAGTGAGGCAGAGACAGACAGACAGACAGACAGAGGGACAGAGGGAGCCCTCAAAGCTTTCACCCACGCCAGTCTTCACTTTCTCCCTCCTCGGCCTCACCCTACCCACCATGCCACCAGGTAGCCATTGACTTCATCTTCTTTTTTCAGTGAACCACTCCAGGGGTGCATGTCCCTCCAGCAGGTGCCTCCTCTGTCACCTTGCAACAGGAGGGTGCTGGATGGGGCCAGGACCCAGTGTGGTGTCCTGCGAGGGTCCTTGCCACTGTGCTGAACATCTGGGTAGCTCCAGTAGGGGGCACACAGCTCTCTCTGCACAGTCCTTCCTGCCTCCCAGAGATAAATATTAACCTCCGAGTCCATCTCCACATGGAAGGTCAGAACGATAGAATCTAAATTGTTAATGATAATAAAGGACCATCTATAGACTGAATTCAAGTGTTCGGGGTGAGTCTGACCCCGTAGTCTTGCCCCATGAGTTTTCTGTCTAGAGGCACGCAGACTTGTGTTTGGTATTTGAAAGCTGAGGGTGAGCCTTGCACAAGGAGCCCTTGTCAGCCCCATGTAGCACTGATTGGTGAAGATATGTTTTTCTCAACCTGTGTAACATCTATCCATATTCCTATTTAACGTGAAAAAGGCCATGTGGATGCTTTTGTGAGAACTGTATTTGAAGCCTCTTGGTTTTGACCTTCAGGCCTCACTTTAGGGCTGCCTCACAGACTCCACCTAAATGGATCTTAGGAATCACATTTTTACCAGGAAGACCATGCAGATCTGAGAGGTTGTGCGTTTAATGCTCTCCCACAGCTCCTGGGCCTGGCAGGCTGTGATTGCACCCTCCGGGAGGGAGCCCCGCCGTCCGCTGTGGGAAGTTGCCTCACTGAGCTGCCCACCCCTGACTCCCCTTCTTCAGCCGGGCATTCAGGGCACTGCCCTGTTTGTGGGCACCCTCACCATGCATGAGCATTAGCTCTGCATTACTTGCATAGCCAAATTCTGTGTGCTGCCTAGTTTATAATTTCAAGGTCATTGCTGTGTGAATGGTAGGTACTTTGTGTTTAGTTTTTCACTTCTAAAAAGTGGATGTGGCTATAAATACTTAAAGAAACCATTTCTAGTTCCAATTTACCCTTACAAAAAGTTAGAGCACCAAGTTATAAATTTTATCAAAATTTTCTTAGGTTTTTTGAGAGACTCATGGCCATAAAGCTAAGAAATAAAAGGTTACTGTATGTCCTCTGTATGTCCTTTGATAATGTTTTCAGTTTTCTTTTTTTTTTTGGAAAGGAACAAAATTCATTGGTGGATCTTAATGAGCTGCCTTTCTTGCTATAAAATGAAATGGCTGGCTTAAATTCACCTTTTTGATGGTGAAAAACTTAAATCCATAGAGTTTTCTCATGACCAATTTTCCTTTATTGTCTCAGCAGACAGGCTCAGGCCTTGTGGCACTGGTGTCTGCGGCCCCATGGAGGATGCCATAAAGGAGAAATAGGGGAGACCCCCCCCGCCCCGGAAGTTATTCTTCTCTGAGGCTTTAACAACAACATGCCACATTGTGACTCGCTGTCCATTCCTGGAAAGTCCCAGCCATGTTCTGCTTTGTTTCTTGGGTGTGGGATTTTAGCAGAGTGAGAAGTGTGTTCTCTCAGCCCTCACCTGACACACCTAGGGTGTGGCTGCACACCAGATGTGTAGGCCCTTCTGTGTGGGACAGAACCTCGCCATCAGCACACTTTGCGTTGCTTCTGGCTGTCTTCAGAATCCAGTACTCCCTACAGAAAGCACTGTCACTAGAAATACCTTCACCCTTGGCCTCACAATTTATGGGAGTGGTGATAGTGTTGTACCAGAGGGCAACTTCCCTCTGGGAAACTAAGGTCCCCAAAGTGTTCCTCTTCTGTTCTCTTGGGTCTGCAGTATCTGTATTTGTGGGTGTGTGCATGTGTGCATGCATGCCTGTGATTCCCCTAGACTATCCTGTGGGTCCCAGTCCCTGTATGGCATGCAGTAGTGGTATAGTCATCAAATACTATTCTCCCTTGAGGTACTATTCTCCCTTGATGGAACCCAGGGCTGTGTGTTGAGTGCAAGGCATGTGTGCTATCACTGAACCACCTCTTTAGTTCTTCAAATACAACTTTTGAAGCATTCGTGCTAGCAAGATACTTGGCTGAGACTGATTACCTCTCCTTTTTGCAGTTCCTGTACCCACATGTTGCAAGTCATCCTCTTCCACAAAGCCACCTGTTACTGGTTTCAGAAGAGAAATGTAAGTGCATCTTTAGGTGGTGCATGGGACATGAGAGGGGTGCATAGTCTCCCTCTGAAATGGGGGACATGATTGAATATTCTGCATGTCTTTGCTGTTACAGAGGAGCCAACAGCATCGGTCCATCTGAACCATAGAATTGCTATGGTGGAGCTTTTCCTTTTGGCCCAGAGTTGTTCCTTTAAGCTTCATCTTGGGAAAGATGGGCACTTCTGTATATAGTTTGCCAATTTTGTCACATGGTTGGGTGCTTACAGAACAGTTGTGTGGGTCATTTTGCTACTTTTGATCCACTGTTCTTCAGACTATTGCAGTAGATAGCATGAAACAAGGAAGGAGCGGTGGATGGAGAGAAGGGAGGCTTTCAGCGCAAGAAGAACCCCAGGCAGCTCTGAGGACAGACACTAACATGGTTAATTCAAGTAGAAGCAAATAAAAAAAGTAGCAAAGGTCAGGTCTTTTCATGATGGTTTTTGCGTCTGGGAAGGGTAGGGAAGGACAGTTGACTGGTGGAGCTTACCTTCCATGTTGTAAATGTAACTTCTGACTTAAGGATTAAGGACAGGCTTGAATTGATGTGCTGGAGTTATGTTTAGTCTCTGTGCGCAGGCTCAGTTTTCTCACATTTTTGTGACTAGAACTGGCAGGAAGGTCAGAACGATAGAATCTAAATTGTTAATGATAATAAAGGACCATCTATAGACTGAATTCAAGTGTTCAGGGTGAGTCTGACCCCATGAGTTTTCTGTCTCTAGAGGCATGCAGATTTGTGTATGGTATTTGAAAGCTGAGGGTGAACCTTGCACAAGGAGCCCTTGTCAGCCCCATGTAGCACTGATTGTGGGCTGCAAGTACTCCCTGGAGAAGGAGGGGAGAAGGGCTCAGTGCTTGTGTGTGGCTGATGGTGAGGGGTGGTCATATGGGTCCTGAGGCAGACTAGGTAGAGAAGAGGGAGAGAGGTGGTTTCTACTTCTCCTTTCTTTTTGAGTCTCTCTGGTGCAATTATTGTCTTCGATAATACTGTTTTCTAGCCAGTAGTTTAATCTGTATTTGATTTATAAAATTTGCTCCCAAATGTTAGGCAAAAAGTACTGAAGGCATTTTTTCCTTGAAGGTTAAATGTATTTCTTTTTTTTTTTTTTCTTTAAGATATTGAGCAATATTGTATCCACGTCACCCAAGAAGATGAGAATAAAGTGGTAAATATTTGAAATTTCCTTTGCTTCCAAGTTCGTTTCTACAGAGAATTTATTTCTAAACTGTTAAAGCTAGATTAATGCTATTGATACATAAAGACATACATTTGTCTGTCTTTCCAAATATAGGCTTGCTGTTGTAATATGTGAAATAAATATCTTTTATTTCTCCCATCCAAGTACTAACCAGGCCCGACCCTGCTTAGCTTCTGAGATCAGATGAGATTGGCTGTGCTCAGGGTGGTATGGCTGTACACACGATCTTTTATTTCTTCCTCAGCCCAGGCCATTTCCCGAGTGAACTAACAGAGGAGGCCCACTCAGCAAACCTGTCCACAAAGCCTCAGTTTTCTTACTTGTAGAGAAGTTGAATTAGATAATTTCTGGGTGCTTTTGGAATCATCTGATTTAAAGTTTACATAGTTTTGATGTAATTTACTTAAAAAATTTTACAATCATGAGGTGTGATCTAAAAGTGAATATTTAAATTCTAACAGTGAATATTTAAGTTGATACATTTTATTAAAGTAAAACACTCATAGCCGTAAATTGCTCTCAAAATTCTCCTCCTCGTTGTTGTCCTCCTTCTCCTCCTCTTCCTCCCCCTCCTTATTCTTGTCATTTTCTGAAGCAGTTCTGAAAGTGCTCTTTCCTGAGTGACATTAGTTGCAGTGTTGTGGCTGTTTTAAAGTTCTGGATTGATATATAACATTTACCCTTCATGGTCATTTTGACTTTGAGGAAGAGCTGGAAGTCACACAATGCATGACCGGAGGGAGAGCAAGGTGGCTGAGGACACACTGACGTTTTCCTGAGCTCACTGTTCCGTAGGGTGGCACTTGGCAGCAGCATCCACCATACTTTTGATCACATTTCATAAGGACATGTATGAAAGAGAACCTCCAGAACTGCTTCAGAAAGTGGCAGGAATGATGCGATAAGTGTGAAAGGAAGGAGAGTATTTTAGGGGATTAATGGCCATGTCTCTTACTGTAATAATTTAAAAAAATTTAAGCATTCACCATGTGGTTCAATGATATCTTGCGTAGTAGCAACTTTCTCTTCATTCTCCATTTCATTCTCTCTCTTCTGAACTAGCATTCCTTGCGTATGACCATATGCTAGAAACTAGACACAAAAAACAAAGATGCTGTGAATGAGCACATACTCGCTGGGGGAGGCTCTGGGGTGAATTCAGATGCAACTGTAATGAAAGCAGGCCAGGTGGTGGTGTCCTGTCCAGCGGGTCAGTCAACGAGGGTTACCTGGGAGAGGAGCGGGGAATGGAGGAGGGGACAAGGGACAGGAGACCAGAAAAATGGAGACAATACAGGATTCTGATCATTTATTCAAGAAAGCAACATGGCTTTTATAGCAGGGGGAGAGGAAGTCAGCGTCACTGATGATGCACGTGTACTAAGGCAATCTTATAGGCTAGAGGCACTCATGTAATTCGCTGGGGGAGTATGCGGCAGGAAGTCATGACGTGGCAGCTTTGCCAGAAGAGAAACCTATTTCCATATGAAAATGGAGACTCTGGGGCTATCGTGCCCCCCACAGGTCCCCCCCTTTACATATATATATATGTAATGGCTTCTGTAGACAGCTGATTCCCTTGAGGGGCAGTGCCTGTCTTAGGGCAATAAATGGCCCAGCTCCTGTCATATATGCCTTTCATTACCCATCTCTGGCTAGCCTGTTCGTCTCACCAAGGGTGGGAGAACTAGGAGGTTTCCAGACCCAGATCATCATAAGCCGGGTGGACTCCAATAGAGCACTCCCTGTCAGCCATCTCAAGCCTATGGTAATGGACCTGAATAGGTTTCATTAAAGCTGAGTCCAACTGCTGCCAAATGAAAGTCATTAATCTATTGAAAATACATGGACTAATTGAAACCAAAAGTAGGGGAGTAATCAGGGATCCCAAGATTGGAAGACTATATGGTAGGATCCCATTCTAAGCTTCCCAAAACAGACTATCGCTCAACTTCTGTTTTCTTCTAAGTAAATCCTCCTGCAGTTTCTTAATCCTGTCACGGACAATGCTGGACTTATTTGTATAAAAGCAACATTTTTCTTGAAGCGCGAGGCAGATTCCCCCTTTGTTGGCTGTAAGGAGATCGAGCCCATACCTATTCTGGAGGACCACCTCTGCCAATGAGTCAACTTGGTCTTGTAGGTCCTGGATGGAACGAGATGAAGACTGAACATCGTTAATCAGCTGATTGGACCACCTCTGCCAATGAGTCAACTTGGTCTTGTAGGTCCTGGATGGAACGAGATGAAGACTGAACATCGTTAATCAGCTGATTGGATAGTTTGGTATAGGAGTGCACTGCTACCCCTAATCCTGTCCCTCCCATACCTATAGCTCCAGTGATGCCCATACCCACCAGAAGTGGGATTAATTGTACCACCCGCTTGGAGTGGTCTAGCACATATTCATAGCTGGGAATTGGCATAGATTCATCCACAGGAATGATATCAAAATTCGGGAGCAAGGTAGCCATAGCGCAGAGACCAGTCCAATTTACAGGGAGGAAGGTGTATGCTAAGTTACCCCCACATATGAATACCTGGCCAGGAGGGGAGCAAAGGAAGGAGGATATATTAAGAAGGTTATTACAAGTGCCAAAAGTGATGAAGTCAAGGTTGAGGGACTTGTTGTTCTTATGGCCCAGACCCTGGACACACATGAAATTAGCTAGTGTTGTAGGTTGGACTCTAAAAGGTTTGGCAAAAGAACAATTATTAAATGTTTCTAAGGAGGTATTAGGAGGCATTATTTACCTGTACAGAAGGGATTGCCAGGGGCATAGCAGGGCCTAGTGTCAAACATAGCCAACAGTTGAAAGGGATTGTTGGCGGAAACAAAGCTGATTGCCCCATGATTTTGTCTGGATGCAGGGGCCTGGGGTTGGCCCATCTTCCCGTTTCCCTGGTTCAGGGGAAGAATATTGCCATCTTTATCCCTTTTTGACTTGCATTCACTTGCCCAATGGTTACCCTGCTTGCAACGTGGGCAAAGCCCTGGTTGTTTGGGTCCCTCTCACTGCTGCTCCTTTCCCCTACAATCTTTAGCCATGTGCCCAATTTTTCCACAATTAAAACACTTAACTTTGTTCTTCTCCCTCTGAGAGAGAAATTGCCTGACAGTATATCCTTGCTGCGCTGCAGCCATGGCAAGACCCTGTTATATGCTGTCCCTATTTCTGCACAAAGGCAAATATAGCCCAAGAGATCAGACCCCTTTTTATGGGGGCGTATTGCAGTCTGTCATGCTGTATTCATGTTCTCAAAGGCAAGTTGTTTAATTAAGTCAGAATTGGATTCCACATTACCAAACAATCTTTCAGCTGCCTGAAGCAGCTGATGTATGAAATTTGAAAAGGGCTCCTCTGGACCTTGTTTAATATTGGTCAATGAAGCAGTAGCTTCCCCACGAGAGGGTAATCTCTTCCATGCTTCAGCTGTGGCTAACTGAACCTGAGCAAACAGTCCTGCATTAATATTAGGATTGGGCCTCAGTGGTAGAAAAATCCCCTGAGCCAGCCAGCATGTCATAAGTCCAGCTGTTTCCAGCCTCTGCATTTCTCTTTGCTATGGAATCACAATTCTCAAGGTATTCAGACTTCCAGAGCAAATAATCTCCACCAGATAAAGTGGCCTTGGCTAACGTGTGCCAGTCTTTAGGGGTGAGCCATCCTTGGGTCATGGAATCCAGTACAGTGAGTGTATAAGAGGCTGTTGTGCCATACTGTGTAACAGCAGCCTTTAGCTCTTTTAGCAGTTTTAGATCAAAAGGTGTTTGCGTTCTGATAGTCTGAGGCTGTTCCCCTTCGGTTCCCACCCTTTGTGTTTCAGTTACAGGAAATGTCCAGTCCACGGCCATCTGGTTCTTAGGATTTGGCCAAGAAGAAGGGGGAAGTAAAATGGCGGATGCCTTGTGGTCAGCCCTCTTACTGTGAATTACTGCAAGCTCTTGGGCGAGGTCAAAACACTGTTTATCTAATTGAATCTGTTTCCGGAGGTCTCTAACTTTTATTTTCTAACCCCTTAATCATGTTAAAAGACACCCCTTTTTCCTTTAAGTTCTGAGAGTGTGGAATCTGTGGCGATAGTGGGTGGTATTTAGTGGCCTCATCGCCCAGGGTTTTCCAATCTATGGCTTCCTTCTCAGAGCCGCCATTATTAAGTGTCAGATTCTGAAGGGTGGACAAATCAGAGTACACCCTGGGAACCTCGGGGGCAGTGAGCGGCTGGGAAGTCACAGCCTCTCTGTCAGAAGGAGCAAGAGCAGTCGGCTCCCCCGAATCCTCCCCAGAGGAGAGAGTCAGAATCCACTTGGGAGGGACCGGCGCGTATTTTGCTGATAACTGGAGGACTTGTTCCCCCTCTGAAACAACCTGTTTAACCAGGGGATCCCAGTTCCTTTGCTGGAGAATCTCATTAATAAGATTCCAATAGGAAAAGGCAGTTACAGGGATCTTTTCCAGTCCGAAGACCCTCTAGTAACCTTGTAGGGCGTCTCCCACCCGCCGCCATCTTTAGAGTCGATCATTCCCTCCAAGGGGAACCAAGGGCACACTTTATGTATAAACTGAAAATATTCACATAATTGTTTTACTTTAACCTTTACTCCTCGTGCCTTTAATGCTTTGCTTAAATTGTCAACAAAAATTTCATGTTCACTTAATCCCTGTCCCATTGTCTGAGGGAGGGGGAAACAAGGGCTCCGTCCACTTACTGAGGTTCAGACGTCGCAGCAGGCACCTGCGGCGCAGGCCTCTTTCATGTTCACTCTTGCGCGCTCACTCGGACGGTTCCGTCGCTGAATCCGCCATACCAGTTGCCCCACGCTGGGCGCCACTTGTCCCCTCCAGTGGGTCAGTCAACGAGGTTCATCTGGGAGAGGAGCGGGGAATGGAGGAGGGGACAAAGGACAGGAGATGCGAGAAATGGAGACAAGACAGGATTCGGATCAAGTCTTGTTTATTCAAGGAAGCCACACGGCTTTTATAGCAGGGGGAGAGGACATCAGCATCACTGATGACGCGGGCGTACTAAGGCAATCTTATAGGCTAGAGGCACTCATGTGATCCGCTGGGGGAGTATGCGGCAGGAAGTCATGACGTGGCAGCTTTTCCAGAAGAGAAACCTATTTCCATATGAAAATAGAGGCTAAGGGGCTATTGTGCCCCTCACATGGTGGTGGCATGAGACATAGGAATGGGGGTTCTGCCTTCACCGCGGGAGGTGAGGAGTGCTTTGCAGAGGAGGCAGTGGGTGTGTGAGGACTCGGATTGGTAGTGATGGGCCCCAGAGAGGTGGAGCGGTCATCACACTCACACCCTGTGGAGTGTGCAAGGCCAGAGCCGGGCACACAGTCACACGGTAGGCTTTGGGCCCTGCTGGGTTGATTGCAGCCCTTCCCATGCCAGGCCCAAGGGTGGCATTGGCATCCCAAGTTCTGTCTTGGGAAGCGGAGGTTTTCTATCTGTACCGCCTGACTGAGGCTTCTGCCCACAGCAGCATGTCACAAGTCTTCTTCTAGGGCAGTGTTGCCTGCAGTAGGGCTGGTCTTATCTCCGACAGCCCCAGTCTGCCTGCTAAACTAGGAACAAGAATATAATAGTACATTTAGAGCGTTTGGGGAAAAGCAATAATGCTTAACATTTTTCTAGAAAGTCTGTATGTGTATCAGAGGTGGGGGAAGTACTCCCAATCACTAGAAGTATTTATATGTGTCACAGATAGAACCTATAAAGTAACGATTCCAGAAAGGTTCTTTTAAAATAGCCATTTGCTTGTAATATATTTTTGCTTCCTTAGGTAATTAAAGATTCTCATTATCTCCCAAGAATAGTTGAGGATTTTGTTTGGGCTCAGTGGGATACACCTGAACAGAGATTATACTACATCAACGTGAAGGTAAAACCTGGTCCGTGGGTGCTCTTTGTACAGGAGTCATGTGCTTTTGACATTGTCATTGCTGTTGTACTTCTATCAATCGTTACATTTTCATTGATAAGTGCATCAAGGAGTACTGTGTGTGTGTGTGTGTGTGTGTGTGTGTGTGTGTGTGTGTGCTGGACGCCGAACCATGGCCTTCCACAGTGGTGACAAGTATTCTACCTCTGAGTTACAACCTCAGCTCATCCTGGCTACTTCTTAACTGCTTCCTTTTCTCTTTCTCCCTCCTGTCTTTTCCTAATGTTGTTGATGTTGGTCTTATTTGGGATAGGCAACACGTCACAATGTTTTCTCTTGTAGGGATCAAGGACTGTCTTAAAATGCATCCAGTTTAATGCAGATGAGAGCTTTACCTTAATGGTAAGTCCAGGGGATGATGGGCTCAGGGCAGTTTTGGAAGATGTTGTCCCTTTCAGGAGGAGTCCCTGTCCTGAACAGCATGTTAACATTTGGGGTGCTGTGTTGGTCACTTGTGCAGGCAAGTCCAGGGGTACCTGCTACCTCCAGGCCTCAGCTCTGTCACAGGTGCTCAGTTACCTAGGGGACAGAAGTGTGCACACAGAATCGCCATGTGGCTCGCATGTGAGAGACAAGAGTCGGGAGCAGGGTAACAGGTGTGGTCTGCAGTAAAGAGCTTTCTATGGCTGCAAGTGATTTTCCCCCAAAGGATTTGTGCATTTGAGGATAATAAGAAGGTCTAGTTTAATTGGTGAAAATGTAGCCTTGCTCCTAGAAAGCCTGTAGGGAGCATCAGCCTGTCCTAAGGTGTCATGCTGTCTGTGCGCACTGTACCTTCCTTCTTGAGAGGCTAGTGTCCAGTGCAGAGTGAGTGGATATATCACAAGGATTTCCTGCTCCTCTGCCATACGTGGGTGCAGCTGCTGTCCTTCTGAAGGCACCTAGGTCTCCCATACAGAAGTGGCCATCTGTGACTTGTAGGAGACTATAGGGTCAGTTGTCCTGCTACACTGCCCATTGGTGATGGTTGCGTGGAAGGGGTCATTTGCCAAGCACAGGGCCTTCAACAGATGAGCTTGTGACTGAATGGTGAGGATCTGAGTGTCACCTTTGATGATGATGACAGTTAAACAGCGCCTTCCCCATCAGGAACCACTGGACTGCCAGTCATGTCTGAGTGTCACAACCATTACCCATTACTGAATGCCATTTTTTGAGTTCATTTTCTCCTGATTTGTTTTGGCAGTTTGAAACACCCTTGGACATACCATTAAGTGGCTCTGAATTTAAGTAAGTTATTTGATTAATTTTTATAGACACAAGATAATTACATTTATTCCTAATTCAGGATGTAGGAGTAAAAGGACAACTTGATACTCTGTGTGCATCTTTCTCATATTTTTTCCTCTGTAGGGGAAATCAACACTTACCAAGCCCAAACACAGGGTTTTTTTTTATGCAGCACCAGCTGTGTTGATTTTCTTAGCCATTTGTTTCCATTTTTTCTGAAGTGTGGAAGTGTTCTTCTTCCCATGATTAAATACAAAGTTTCAATGAGAGTTGGCCCCCCACATCAAAGCCCTTTCCTCTTTGCTTTCAAGAGTAGTAACAGGTTAATCCACTTGTAGCTCAGCTGAGCATGTGATGTGGCTTTGGTTTCTTCTGTTTTTCTTTTTGCACAAAAGACAAGCTAGCTTGCTTTCTCTAGAGTACTCTATATGTAAATAAAAGTACAAAACACTTTTAGAGAAAATAAGGCCATCAAAGCACAAGAAGACATGAAAGTCTGAATTAGAAGATGATTATATATTTCACTAGCTTTATCATATATATTTAGTTGTGCCTAGTTTTGAAGGATGGTGTATTAGAGTATAACATAAATCACAAAAGTTATGAAAATACAAGTTATGATAGAGTTTTCTTCTTTTTTTTTGGTGGAACCGGGGATTGGACTCAGGCCCTTGTATTCCACTGAGCCATCTCTGCGGCCCCATCTTCTAAACCATTTATATATCGTGCATTTAAAAAAATATAGTATTTAAATATCTCAAGACTATGCCCCCACCTCTGTGCATATGGACAGTGGCTCCTCATTTCACAGAGGAGGACATGGATTTATAAATGCATTCAGCAATTTCTTTTCCTTTGTGTTCCTAGGCTTGTCAACTTTGGGTGTGGTTATCATGAAGAGCAAGAGAAATGGTCCAAACACCTGACTCTCTATGTTTTTACCAACCATACAGGTAGAACCAGGGTTGTATTTATTAATTTATTCAGATACACTTGAGTTCTATATAAAATTTAGTTATTATTGAGCTATATGTACCCTAAGAATAATGTACAACAGCCACTTTATTACATAGTAATCGTGGCTATAGGCATGCACACATGTAATATACTAAATTATCTTCCCCATTCTAATTTTATTTTAGTTTTTGGTGCTGGGAGTTGAATCCAGGCCCTTGCACATGCTAAGCATGCAGCTGCCATGGAGCAACATGCTTAACCCCTCCTCTGTAATTTCATACCTATACACTCTGTCTGTGTGAGATTATCATGGCCAGCAGAATTACTGTTCCAACAGTTATTTGCGATGCTTTAGTAGAGGTGCCTGGTTTATACTTAGTCAGCTCCAGTGTTCTCACTGGCTCCATCTCCTCACAGGGAGCACCTGGGCCCCACGCTGCTTCCTGTGTCTGGCCTATTGCTGTGTTCAGTACTAAACGCATGGGCTTGGTGTAGCAACCTCTCACTAACCTCCTGTTCTTACAGTCAGAACCTGGCCTAAAGCTATTGGTTCCAGGATTCTATCCCAGCACAGCATTTATTGTAGGAAGAGAAAATGGAAAGATAAGAAAAATAATACCTAAGAATGAGAGGAGAGGAATAGGATCAAGTTAAATAAAAGGGGTAAAAATTCACATTACTTGAATAATCACATAAATAATGAACTCTAGAAATGAAAGCTAATAGCCATTTTTAATGTCCCAATGAGAGCAGACATTTACTACTTGGATTAAGATTGCACCCCTTTTATAAATAGGTTCAATTATATAAATTAAAAAATCACATCCCTTTAACCTCTAAGCGGGCCCTGTGAGTGATGCTTTGGAGCCTGTGGTGGCTCTGCTGCCCAGCCAACATCTATACCAAGCTGCTTTTGCAGGGGCGATGCCATCAGATACGTATCCTCAAGAGCTCCCTGGTGTGAGGGAGGGGTGGGAGCAGGCGAGAGAAGAAGTGGGGGCTCAGCCCTCAGATGAGGTGATGCGGCTTTCACTGTATTGGACAGTGGAGGGGACAGAGAAGGGTGGCTTTGGGACATGGTGTGGAGAGGACACCAGAGAGGCCTTGCCATAATCTATGTGGCAAGGAGCTGCTTTTAAACTTTTGACACCAGCAGGTGGTGTGGGAGGGGCCTGGGAAGGGGGGACCCCAGCCCTCCTTGGAGCACATTGCCTGAGGTATCTGGGGGCTCCAAGAGAGGCTCAGGGGGATGAGGGTGGAAGGGACTTGGCAGAGGAGGGCAGGCGGGTTGGTGGGTACAGGCAGCTGCCCACTCTCTGCTGGAGCGAGGCTGAGCAGGACCTGGGGTTGAAGACATTGTAGCAGAGCAGTGGAGACTCCTGTGTGTTCCAAAATTTCCAGGATGTGGCTAGTGTAGAGGGGAAAGACAAGGCCCTGCAGAGAGGAACCACTGTTGGTGTGAATCTGCTTCAAAAGCAGCATATACTAAGATCAGGCTGCTGGGGAGAACCAGGTACTTGGATTTGCCCTGGTACTTGGATTTGAATCTGCTGGACAGAAATACCATTTTCATTTTCATTTTATTTTTTGTAGAGCTGAGGATTGAACTCAGGCCCTTGCACTTGCCAGGCAAGCACGTATTCAATTGAGCTATCTCCCCAGCCCCCAGAAACATCATTTTTAGCCCTCAACTCTATGTAGCTTTTTATTCCTTTTCATTTTATTCCAGTAGAACTGTTTCATGAACAGTGGCAGGTATAGCTTAAAAAGCTGTTTATGACATATTTAATAAAATATCTGGCACGAGGTGTGAAAGAATCCAATATTTTTCCTCTCTTAGCAATGTCTGGGAGAATAGAAACTATCTTCACAATAAGTCCCAAAACACAAAAAATAAGCCTTTCCAATGTGATGTTTCCAGACTTAAAATGAAACAAAGTGAAGAAACAATCTTCTGGCTTTTGACAAATAGGTTGCTTATGTATTTCCCAGGCTCATGATTAAGAAATTACTTTTGCTCCTATGGCTAAGACAAGCAAAATCTACTCCAGCAAAGTAAGACTGGAGAAGGAAACCAATCTAAATACAGCTCCTGCTAGACGGGAGAGCTTTGGTTTCCGCTCTGGTGTGGAGACCAGGAAACGCGGCTCCAGGAAAGAGCGCTGGCCAACCTGGAGGCCTGCGCAGACCCGGCTGTGGCAGCTATTTACGTGGGCCATGGTGGTGCAGTGTGTGAAGGTCTTGCTGCCCTTGGTCCACAGTTGTGGATCTGTACAGTACCCGGGGAGCAGCTGGTTGAGGATGTGTTTCCTTGTGCTTTCTGCTCTTGCCATGCAAAAGTGGCTCCCCATGAACTCTCACAATCAGCCAGTGGGGAGCAGTATTTAGGGCCTTATAATAATCATTCTGGTGAAATAATTTCCCTTGGAAAACTTTGTAATAGTTTTTACTGTCTAAATGGCTTCCTGAAGGCTGGGCCTGGTGAGATGTTATCTTGAACGTTGATGAATATGTCTTAAAAGTCTCTGGATATACCACTAAGGACACGCTTTGCTTTCTTTGTTCAACTGTGCGTTCCTCCAGTTTATAAATAGCTCCAGAATTATTCCGGAAGAATAGCAGGTATCCTTTATGTCCACTTAAGACTACTTGGGAGAGTCTCAGGCCTAGTGTCTCAGTAATTCTCACACAAGAACCTCTGACAGCAGTTCTGTAGTTTCTTACAAAGGAGGAAACTGAGGATTAACTTGCCTGAGGCAATAAGTTTAGTAAGCCACCAGCTGGGATTCACATAGAGATGTGCTGAGGTTTAGATGTGTTTTTTTTTTTTTTTTTTTTTTTTTTTTTTTTTTTTTTTTTTTTTTTTTTTTTTTTTTTTTTTTTTTTTGTATTTTAGGGAAGGGTCTACAGGGTGTTTGGGGTCTCACTACTAGATCAGACTCATAGTGATCCACCTGTTTATAGCCTCCCAAGACCTGAGATTACAGGCACATGCCACCACGCCCAGTCTTAATTGCTGTCTCAGTGTTCCTTGGGCGCTGGGCTGACAGGGTAGGCTTAGGGACCAAACTTCCGTCCCTGCCCCTGCTTGCAGGAGGCCCATTAATCCACTTAGCCTTTTGGTCAGCCTTAGAAGTGGTTATTAATGTTGATTGCATTGCTGGTGAGGCTATGGGAAAGAGGAACCCAACAGCGCTGGTGACTCTGAGGGCTGCAACCACTATGGAAATGGAATGGAGAGTCTGCCAAGTCCCCAGCTAGAAACTCCATTCAGCCCAGCCATTCCACCTAGGTTACCTACAAGATGCCTAGGTAACATGAGTTAAGACATCATAATATAGCCATTTGTGCACTCCCATATTTAAATCACATAATTCACAGCAGCTAACCTCTGAAAGCAGCCTAGATGCCCATCAAGAGACAGAATGATAAAGAAAAAAATATATAAATTATTAAGGGGATCAGAGGAATTAGGAAAGTAGGAAGAGGAGGGAAAGCATCAAAAAAAAAATCAAGATATGCTACAAACACTAATATATACCAATTCCGCAATGCACAGATATTATGTATTACATACATATACTATATATATATATATATTCCCTAATAAATAGGTATTGTATTATGCAAATAAATACAGAGACTTTTTAATTTTTAGTCTCTGTTAGCAGTTTCTTTTTCTTTTCTTTCTTTTTTTGTGTGGTATGGGGGATTGAACTCGGGATCCTGCACTTGCCAGTTGAGCACTTAGTCTACTGAGCTGTCTCCCCACTGCCCACTGTTAGCAGTTTCTATCTCTTTGTTATCCTGAACACAGAAGAATAGGGGCAGAATGGATGAGCTGCCTACAGCCCCAGCACTTGGGAGGTAGCTGCAAGTGGAAAGCCAGCCTGGGCCTCCAGAAACTTTTCCAGCGTGGTACTTACTCATGAAAGAAGTCAAAGTAGTCCATGGGACTTTTATAGCTTCTCTAATTCTTGTTTTGTTTGTTATTGGGGAATGATTGCTTTTATTCTAAATAAGCCTATCCCAATTTTAAAGAAGAGTTATTATTATGTGCCTAGTAACCATAATAATTTTTTCCAGAATTGTTATAATTTGTATTGGGTAATTATTCTTTTGTGTTCTGTTTTTTCAAGCTATTGCAATGAAATGCACTTCTAACAGTAATTGCAGTTTTAAATGTCATTAAAATAGTCACAGATGATAGACACAATAGCTTTATGTTTACAAATGTCCTTGAATAGCCTTCTTAAATAAGATGGGCCTTTTTAAAAATAATGTGATATTTGATTAAAAAAAACCCTAGAAGAATGTAGTAAAGGAAACACAAATTTCCCACAGGAGCGCGGTAGCTGGACCCATGCCTCTATTTCGTATGAAATAACGAGGTTCTATAACCTCAGTGTTTGTCATATTCCTTTCTTCTTAGCAGTGTCCAAATTCAGTCAGTGGCACAAATGTTGGTGCTGGGACAGGAGTACAGACAGAGCATGCCTGTGAAGAAGAAATCCAAAGCGCTACAAAACTCAAAACTTTTGAGCATATATGACCCTTAAAAAGTTTCAGGTTTTGGAATATTTAGGATTTTGGGCTTGGTGTGAAGACCATGTGGGTATGACCTCCTGTGTAAGAGTTTCGCTCCCTGAGTGTCTGGCCTTCAGTAGCTGGCCACGTGACACTGTCTATGATTGTGGATGCTCAGTAGTTGTTGGCTTGAGCTCAGGTGGGGCAGAACTGCTAAAGAGGTAGAAGAAAGGGTAAGTGACGTAGGGAACTTCTTTATCAGATACCGGCTCTTTCAAATTTTATCGAATTTGTTCTTACTTCTAGGAAGCTTGTGTGCGTGTTACAGCCGGAAGTCTGAGTCTTGGGAACAAGTCACATATTCAGTGTTCTATTTTCATGAAGGTACTTTTCATTATGTTTTACTTTAAAAAAAAAAAAGTATGTATTTGGTACAGGGTCTCACTATGCAACTTGGACTCATAGAGATTCTCCTGTTTCAGCCTCCCCAGCACTGGGATTATAGATGTGCACCAGCACACCTGGTCTTGGTGGCCAGGGCTTGGTGTGCCCTGGGTAGAGCCAGCACAGCATGCAGCACTGGGGATCAAACCCAGGTCCTTACATTTGTCAGGCAGGCACTCGGACTGCTGAGCTACCTCTGTGGTCCTATGTTTTATTTTTACATAATTGCCTTTTTCCAATCTGTAGTAAAAATCTTTTTACTTTGCAAGTTTTTTAAATGTATAGTGCTATATCTACATAATTCATGTTTCCTGAAGAAACTAATGATAAGTGTTAAATTAGCATTAAGATATTGTCATATATCATGAGTTTTTGTTCTGGCCTGTATCTTCTTCTGGGCCTGTGATGTATTTGTCTAGAGTGTGTTTGCCTTTGAGTTACTGCTAATCAGGGAATGTTTATAACTTTACTGAAGGCCATTACAGTAAAGTTAAACTTGAAGGTCTTCATAATGCAAACCTAAATAGGATCCTAAAATATGTTTATTTTCACACATCTCTGGCTCAAAGTATTGATATGGCAACAAGCTGCTCCTGTAGCTGGGCACAGGATGCCTTTTGATAGTTTTAGCCTGCAACATGCAAAGGAGTATTTATTTATTTATTCATTTATGGAGACGGTCTCACTATGTGGGTCAGGCTGAACTTGTTATATAGCCCAGGCTGGTTTCAAATTCGGTGATCTTCCTGTCTCTGCCTCCTGAGTGCAGAACCATTTATTTTGTTTATTTCCTCAATGTTAGTATCTGTTTAGTCATGGATGTGCTTAAAATTTTTAAGGATAGATTTCCCCCCAATATTTATAACATTTTAAGCTTAGTCTCACCGTGCATTATTCTATAAGAGGGCCTAATAGTAGCTTGATGTTACAGATAAAGGTAGAAGAGTTTAGGAACTCCCCAGTATGCCGAGATAGTCTAATTAATCCCTCCTTGACTGAAAGTGTGAGTGAATTCAACAGTGTCTCCAGGGCCTTGGTGACCGTGTGTGTGTGGCTGTGAGCCCTTTGGTGGCCTTTGCCTCCTGGGCCAGGAGAAGATTCCTTTGGATCCTTCCTCCCCCTACAACCCACCTCTTGAGGTCTCAAGTTAGGAATGAGCCCACACTGCTACTAGACAGCGAGTCACACGAGAGGCTACCACCATGCTGGCTTTGGAGAACAAAGCCCATGCGAGCTCTCCAAGTCATTAAACCCTGTGTCGGCTTATGTTACTGAAGTCCAGAGTGTCACCCAGAGTCCCTGGCTCGGTGATTTATAACCTGCTTGCTCTGCCTTCCTGTTCTCCCCCTGCAGGGTACAGAAAGACCTTCACTGCTGCTCCTGGGAGTGGCAGCTCACACATGACAAAGGACATTACTTTCCTCAACCTCGGTGGGTGTGAGAAGCCGTCTGCTCTTACTCTCCTCACAGTAAGGCTGTGCCTCAGCGCCCGCTGCCTCGCTTTCTTCTCAGTGCACTCCATTTTCTCACACCTCCTTGAGACAGGGCCCAAGGGAGAGAGAAGGCTTTCTCTGGGGCCCCGCTTTCCTGCTTGACTCCATTAGCATGTGGGGTGGGGTGTATCTCCCCTCTGCATAGATGCGAGGCTAGGAGCAAGCTTACCTTTTAGGTAGCAGCCCTTAAAAAGTCATTTTTTGGAATCAGAGTGATGACTGTGAATAACATGTTCCCTATCAGCTTGTAAGAAGCAATGGACAGAGGCTAGGGCCTTGGGGAAACTGTCCATCCCTTTTGCTAATCGTAAAAAGCTTGTGAGTCCCATAAATGATTTGTGGATCAACTTGAGAGGGCTGTTTTCACTGAGTAAATATGGTGCTGGAAGGTGGGTATTAGGTTTGGGCACATTAGAGGAGACTACTGCACACAGTGGACAAGGGATTATCATCTCTCCCTACTGAATCCTGCTTTTCCAGGCCTGTGAGCATGTGGGGCATAGAGTTTAGTATAAGAACTAAGCAATGGAACGGTTTCTTGCTGACCTGTGGGTTGGGGCTCCACGGTTACAGGAAAGTTTCAGTTTAGAGCCCCTAATTCTTGATATCCTTCCCAGCCCTGCTCCCCAAGTCGCCTGCTGTTATGCTCAAGGTTAGGCAAGTATGAGGGAAGGACTGAGAGGTGGGAGACCCCAAATCTGAAGTGGATGTAAACATGTCTGTTGACTGGCACTACTTGACGAGGTCAGAGTTTTACGCTGTCTGGGCCAGCTGTGGCAAATTTTAACGTGATTTGGGACCTGTGGGAAATGGGCGCAGCGAGGCCTGAGCCTATGGCTTCCTGAGATAAGGGGGAGGTGTAGTGTCCCTCAGGCCTGGGACTTAGTTCTTATCAGCAGCCATCTCCACAGTGGTGCGGAGACTTTCCACCACACAGACTTAATGTTTCTTGAGGGTAAAGGTACCTTCCTTTTCATCCTCCTGGGAGTGACTTGGAAAGTGGGGGCAGGACTTCATCTCTGTCTTGAGAGTTGAGGGACAGAAATAGGAGCCCTGGCGCAGCCAGCGGGCTCACACATGTTGCCTGCCTTCCAAGCCTCACTTTACTTAACAGGCGCAAAATTGTGCCCAAGGATTAAGCTGGTCCAGAGGGAATTTTTATGAAAGCAGTATTACTTTTTTAGGGGATGTTAGTCTTGCCATTAATTGTTTGTATTGTTACCTTGTTAAAGGTAACTTACATGAATTGAAATATGAGAGAATAGAGTTTAACAATTTCTCCCCAGATCCCAAACCCCCCTCAAGAAGGCTTATGCTTTTAAATAAAAGTAAAGTCACTCGTTCTACAAGCTAAATGTTTACCTGAGGTACCTTGACCCTTATGACAATTCTGCTCGATGTGGTATCCCCACTTAACAGCTGATGCAGCTGTGGCTTAGGCAGGGTGGGGTGTGTGGCTGTTTCTGGGCTGGCCCAGTTTTTCCCTGTTGTTCTTGTCAATTACCACAAACTCAGAGCTTTAAGCAGCGCATTCTGTTGCAGCTCTCGAGGTCAGACGCGAGTGTTTAGCTGGAATAAAACTACAGGCAAGACAGTTTCCTCTGGTGATCTAGGGAAGGGGTTGTCCTTTATCCTGCCCCCACTTTGGGCTGGTTTGGCTAGGCTCAGGGCGGTAGCTCTGCCCTGCTGGTCTTACTCTGCAGCTCAGTCCCTCTTAGGCTTCCTCCTACTGGGGTTTTCGAGGTTCCTTTGGGTCCCCCTGCGTGCTCTAGGGTACTGTCCTGATCTCAAGACCCTCACTCTGTCTGCAAGGTCCCTTTCATCACTCAGTTTCACAAGCTCTGGAGATTATCACATGAATCCTAACTTTTCGTTTTGCTTAGTCTATAGTTTTTTGAGTACTGGGGATTGAACCCAGGGTCTTTACCCTGGGCTACATCTCCAGCCTTTGTTATTTCCAGACAGGGACTTGTAAAGTTGCCTAGGGCTGAGCTACAATTTTCTGTCCTACTACCTCAGAGTGTCAGAGTACAGGATTGTAGCCAAGGACCACCACATTCTGCTTAGCCCATGAACACTTGTAGGGGCAGTCACTTAGCTTACCACGATATATGCCATATTGGTCTGAGGAGAATCATTCTTCCTGTGAGGCTGCCCTGCACATCAAGGAACTGCAAGTCTCTAGAGTCCATGCAACAAATTCAATGGGAGTCCTCGTCCCATCACAATGATCTGCTAATCTGGGAGACCCTCATGGATTCCCAAATGCCCTTGTCCCTGTGAGATGGGACAACCCTGATTCATGGTTCAGTGGTCAAGATTGGGGTCCTCCTGAGATCGCTGGTGAAACCCTCTCTGCTATGCCTGACTAGAGCATTCCTTGTGCCTTTCTGTAAAAGTTGCCATGATAACTAGATGATTACAGTCATCTGTGTTGAGCACTTTGCCATCACTGTAGTTCCTGTGGACTGAACAGACATCCAAGCCAGGTAATTAAAGTATTAGATTCTCTTTCCCTTCCCACAGAACCCCTTTGCTGTCAGGGATTAGTGTTTCTTTGCTCCTTAGAGGAATCTAGCTGGTTCACTTAAAATCCAAATACCAAATTCACTACTAATATGTGAAATTTTCTGGTTTTCTGAGAACTTAGAAAAATGATTGGCCAGGGCCTTTCCACCAACCCATTGCTAAGAAATTTCTTTTTATACCAGGTCTCAATCTGGCTGCAAATGTTGGTCCCCAAATCTCTAGTGTACGGACTTGCAGGTGTGAATTCTAAGTGGTTAGCTATGCAAGGAAATACATGAGTCATTCCCAAAATGTTAGGATGCCTGTGGATGTTATCTTGATGAATATCAATTTAAAAATTCCTTACACCAAAAGCTAATGGCTATGAGAAGTAGACAACTATGGCAAACTAAACTTTAGAATTTTCCCCAAACTGGAAGAAGTCTTGAGGAAAAAGTCCCACTATATGCTATTCCTACCCCGTCAAGACCAGGGAGACAGCTCAGTGGAATAAGGGCTTGCCTGGCAAGCGCAAGGTCCTGAGTTTGATCCCTGGTACTGAAAAAAAAAAAAAAATAGGATTTAAATTTCCTACCCTATCAGATTAAGAAATCACCCATGTTGATTGGTATTTTTATTCTAATTTCTTCTCAGCGTCCATTTAGATGCACATGATTGACTTAGAAACAAAATTATGATAACTGTGGCTACATGTCTGAAAAAAATTGGCACCAATAAAAATAAATGAATGCTGGCTATTAAGATAAAACACACTGGTATCACACAGCTTGCTATCAAATTGGTAAAAATTTTTTTTTTGTTTTGAGAGATATGAGGAACAATAAAGCCAGTGAGTAGCCCTGGGTTTTGTCGGAACCCATGGATGACTGAATTGTTTCTTTTTTGCAGACTATTACGTGGCTGTTTTCTTACCTGGTCATTTCTTTCATTTACTGAACATTCAACATCCAGATTTAATCTGCCACAGTCTGTTTCTGACAGGTATGGGTGGAGGTTTTCTCTCATGGGTGTGGCTATTTGCATTTGTTTGACTTTAACATCTATGTGTGGTCTAGAGTGGGAAGTAGCCCTTTATTTGCTGTTCTGCTTTTTAAAATTTTTGGTCAGGAAACAACCAAATGACCGAAGTGCTCCCTCAGAGTTCTTTGCGGTCTCTGTCGGCATCCCTGGTACTGGACAGCGCCTCTGGGAAGCTCTACAGAGCGGTCCTCGACCCGTCCGGCTTGCTGCAGTTCCTGCAGACCACCCAGCTGGACTGTGAGAGGATGGCCGCGTTGCACTGCCTACTGGCCTGTGGCCGGCACCTGCAGCCTCTGGAGACCCAGGTGAGGGTGTGGCTCGCATCCAGTCCTCGGCACTTGGGCAGCACGCGCTGGATTTACTCCTTATTAAAATGACCACATGTTACTTTTATTTGGTACCAATTAGGTGAGGATTACAGGCTCTGTCTTAAACATATTTTTCCTCCAAGCTTTTTGCTCTGGACTTTGAGTACAGTACTCACCCCTCCATTCATGGTTTTCTTTGCTCCAATGGCAGTTATTCCAGATTGACTGTGGTCTGAAAATACTAAATGCAAAATTCCAGAAATAATTCAGAAGTGTGAAGTTGTACACCATCCCAAATAGTGTGATCAAATCCCCACCACCCTACTCTCTCCTGGACCATCCTTGTGTCTAGCACGGCCCTGCTGCGTATGCCCCCTGCCCAGTGGTGCTTGGGAGCCGTCTTGGTTCCCAGGCTAACTTCATAGTCTCACAGCACTTTGCGTTCACGTGCTCTTACCTAAAGGCCTCCAAGCGCGAGAATGGCTCTGCTGGTAATTCAGAGAAACCCTGAAGTGTTTCCTTGCAATGAAAGAATGACAATTCTTGACTTACACAAGAAGTGAAGGACTGCACGCTCATGTTGTGAGGTTGCTATCTGTGATTTCAGGTGTCCTGGGGTCTTAGAAGAGAAGGGGGCCACTGTCCTCTTCCATGTTGTGAATGAAATTTAGCACAGTGGTAATGTCCCAGGAAAGTGCTCAGAAGATAACGAGCTTCTCACATAATTTGGTTTTTCTGCCATTCTATAATCAGGGTAAATACATTATCAAAAGGACTGCAACATTATGGCAAATATTTATTATATTTCTAATACAGGCAATTTATATGTGTAATGTATGATTCACTTTATGAAACATTTTTTATACATTCTATGCCAATTAATTTATATAATCATCTTGTGACATCAGGAAAATCCTATTATCAGACTTGGTTGGAAACAATGGTTAGCTAATTAACTAAAAAATGATGAGATATTTTATTTTATCCTAAACAATATGCATTTATTTTCCCATCTTTTAATGTAGGAAAGGATCCTTTTTTGTGAGCCTTTTAACTAGAGTTCAAAGACATTTTTCTTGCATAAACCACTAGTAATGTGTTATCACTAACTTGCCATTATTTTCTGAAAATTTTTAACTCCAAGGATATCCATAATTAAAGACCTTTCCAAGGCAATTTTTGTATATCAGGCATTTTTTAAAATATCAGGCATTTTACAACACAATCTGTTATTAGCTTTTTGGTATTTTTAGAGACGTATTATCTTGGTGAGCTTTTGTTGCTGTGATCAGATAACTGAGTAAAGCAACTTCAGGGAGGAAAGATTTGTCTTGGCTCACAGTGCCGGAGGTTGCAGCTCATGGGCTGCCAGCCCCAAGGCAGAAGCATCATGGCGGAAGATATAGCAGAAGGAAGCTTCTCACCTCCCTCAGCCAGGAACAGAGGAAGGGAAAGGGCTGGCAGAAAGATGTGCCCTCCAGGGGCCTTCTTTACCTCTGCAAGCCCCTCATGGGTTCATCCACTGACGAGGTCAGTGCCCTCCGTGGCCAGTTGCCTTCCAGAAGCCCTAAACTCAAACCTAGGAGATTTCTGGGGGCCCTTTTAGATCTGAACTGTAACATGTGCCTTTGAGTCTTGCCAAACCATCCAACTTTTATTTATTTTTATTTTTGGTGGAACCAGGGATTGTACTCATGCCCTTGCACTTGCCAGGGAAGCACTTATTCCACTGAGCCATCTCCCCAGAATTGACCCAATAACATTCTTTCTGTATCTACATTTCATTTGTCTATATAAATTCTACAAAGCGACCTAATTGTAAAAGTGAGTAGAAGTGGTTTAAATACCTTTCTGGTAGGAACAGAGATGGGCGCAAGTGCACTGGGGCTGGACAGGTCCTGCCTGTCCATAACATTGCAGGTGAGAAGCGAGAAGCTTCCCTTCTCCTGTGGCTGAGGCCTGCTGTAGGGATAATGAGAGCTGTTATTAGTGGGGCTGTCTGTCCCTGGCGAGGGCATTACGGTGCTGCCCCAAGGGGCTATGTGGTCTGACAGTGCTCACACTGGTGACTGAGTGAGTAGAGTTCAAACCCAGATGGCTGCCACTAGTTCTTGTGGTTTTGCCTTATTTGCTGCTGTGTCCACATCTGGCCCTGCTGGTGCTTTCTGTAACATGGCCCAGTCTATAGAGATGTACATTGCATTGGGAAAGTTTTATTTGGGTTCCACTCAAGGGCATTTATTAAAATGATGTATAATAAAGATCTTATTTATAATACTATTTCATCCACCTACAGCTACCTTATGTCTCTTTGTATTCATAAGTAATTCTAAAATAGACATAGAATTTGAAATATGAATTAATGTTATCTACATATATGTACTTCTTTGTGGGCAGGGGTGGTGTGCAGATTGAAATGCTAACAGTTCCATTGTCTTGGTAAAGATTATTCAGTGGATTTCTGAGAACGTCTCCACCTGCCATTCCTTTGACCTTGTTCAGGAATTTATAATTGGTGAGTGTTGTAGCTGCAGCCTTGACCCTTTTGCTTGGGGGAAAGCAAGACTGTCAGAGTGTTGCTAGCGCATACTTTTTTTTGAAAACCTATTGCAGTCAGTAGCTAATTAAATTTCACTCTCATGAGGATTTGTGAGAAACTGTGGCTTTCAGAGACTGATGAGAAATGATAGGATTTTGATTTTATAACCTTGATGTGACTTTTTTTCTCATTAAAATATAACTTTTTAGCTTAGTTTTATGTCTGCTGAGTGGGAACCCACCGGAAATTGATACAGTATCATTTAGATAGATGTAATACCAAATTTAAAAAAGAGAAGTGATTCATACTGTAAAAAGCAGAACCTAAACATTTTAGTGAGTAAATAAAATCATGCTGGTTAGCCATTTGAGGGTGAAGAATAAAGCAATAAAAACTTTTGTTGGATTGCTTGATTTGGTTGAATTATGCTGCCAGTTTCTTTATTCTTATTAAATCATGTCTCTTTTTACTCTTTCAAAACTCCACCCAGCTTCTTCATATTGGAGCGTGTATCCTGAGACAGGTAACATGGACACACTTCTGCAGTATTCTTCGGTGTTCACTTGGGATAGAGTAAGTTAATGCTTGGTATTCTGCATGCAGTGAAAACCCGTCCTTAGTTGTGGGACAAGTCACCTGGGTTATAATTTCACTTCTGTTTTGACTGATAAGGAACTGAGCTGGAATTTTCTAGAAAAATTCAAGCATCTCTCATCTGAAAATCTGAAATGTCCTAAACCCAGAAACTTTTTGAACACCAACACAATATGCCCCCTGTGGAAAATTCCATCCCTGATCTCAGCATGCCAGATTCAAGAGCAAAGGAACAATATTTTGGCTCAGCTCTTTCTAATTTATGAGAAAGGTACACTAAAAATAGTGTGTAGTATCACCTTCAGGCTATGCCTGTAAGGTCTGCCTGAAACAAATGGATTTTATATTTAGATTTAGGTCCCATCTCTAAGGTATTTTACCATGTATGTCCAAATATTCCAAAACTTGAAAAATAAATCCCAAACCTGAAATTCTGTTTGGGAGATAATAAACCAGTTGTACATCCCTGCTGTTTCCCAGAAGTGCTGCTGTAAAGCAGAAGGATAGAAGGAGAAGGTACAGGGATTTGTTCTTCCCTTTCCTACCAGGCAGAGCTAAACCTCTTTTAAGGGATTTTTATAAAATGAGATTTCAGTTTTGTGTTGACTACAGTGAATTATGGTGTTTATTAGTTTTATAGAAATAAGAGAAAGCTAAAGTACTACAGTCGTACTTTGTGGATTAGGATATTTATGATCCCTTTCTCAGCCTCATAAAGAAAATGTGTAAGAGTAATTTCAAATTCAAGAGAAGTCTGCAGTCTGAGCAGATTCGCCCCATCTCACCTCTCTTCCTGTCGCTCTGGACTCCTTCCTCCTAAACTTTTAGGAGGAGCTGAGCTAAAACATTTTCTTTGCTCTTGAGTGTGGTGGGTGAACTGAGCCTCACTGGCCAGCAAGTGGGAAGAAGCCACAAGGTTGGTGCCTGAAAGGATTCTGCTGCCGCCCTGCTGTTAGCACTGGAAGTACATTTAGTCTTGAGATGGACGTTGTATTAAAAAGGTATTTAGAACAAGAGATTTAATTTAGTTAATACACACATAGGAAACAATGTAGAATAAGTTGTGACTCTTTCTGTTTAGATTATATATAGTCCTTTACAAAAACATATCAAGTGTGTTTGATTAATTTTTCAAATTTTTGGTGTATGTGAGGGTGGTGTTCCCCAGTCTCCTTCCTGCGGGACTCTTCCTTCCTGTCAGAGTGGCTGGCAAGTCACTGTAGGGGAGAGACCTGAGCACGACCCTTCTTGAGGCACCCACCTTTTTCTTTAAGAGCAGACTGCGAAAGCACAAGCAGACTGGTTCTGCGGCAGGAAGTCTGTAGGTTACACCACTCTGGGGTCAGGAAGTGTGCATCTCAGTTGCCTCCCCTGCACCCACTGCCGTTGTGTCCTGTGTTTAGTGTCCAGGAGGCAGAGGGGGGAACCACCATTCCCAGGGTCCCAGGCACTGATGGGATGAGGTCCTTGGTGGATATTGCTTGAGGGCATTGTCCTCTGTTTGTGAGGGCTTCACTTCTGCCTTTTGAAAGCTCTGTGGGGTTCAGGAGCCATGGTGAGCACCCTTTTGTACTCTTTTTTAAAAAATTCTTTTGATAAAGGTTTCACTATGTAGTTCAGACTCATAGTGATCTTCCTGTCTCAGCCTCTCCAGTGCTGGGATTACAGGCATGAGCCACCACTCTGGGTTCCAGGGCCAGCATGGCATGGGATACCAGGTGTACAATTGTACAAAAATGTCACACAGAGTGACACCAGGAACTCCCACAAGAACAGTGTGAGGAAACCCACAATTATATCCTCCATCGGCCAGGTGTATTTTGGGGTTTACCATGTTGGTTTAAAACTTCTTGTGGTTGGAATAGGCTTCTTGAAAGACTTCTTGAATTCTGAAGTTCTGGGACTTTATATTGTCTTTAGAAAGGATATAAAACATTTACTTCTCCCTCCTATAATCCACAATTGCTCTTAATGCTGCCACTTAATATAAAACTTCCTACAGTCAAAAAATATTTAGTACATACTTCCAAATGGGACGTAGTATATAGATTTTTTTAAAAGATTCTAGAAAAGATGTCTAGGCGCTCTCAGGCCTAGACAAACTTGAACTGTGCTTTGGAAGCGATGATGGCCATTGTAAAATGCTGCTCTGGCATCTGTTCTAAAAGTG
Source organism: Ctenomys sociabilis (assembly GCA_004027165.1). Taxonomy (NCBI): domain Eukaryota; kingdom Metazoa; phylum Chordata; class Mammalia; order Rodentia; family Ctenomyidae; genus Ctenomys; species Ctenomys sociabilis. Next base: position 43,947 of record PVKA01008300.1, on the reverse strand, counting down.
TCTTCCTGCCTCCACCTGTGGTCCCTTTGCAGTGTCCCCTGCCGGATGGGAGTGGTCACAGGCTATTTCGCAAGCTTTCTGTGACCACACAGAAAACTCAGTTGTTAAATGTTCTGAAAATGCTTTTCCTCTATTGCTGTGAGCCTGCCCCATATATTATGCCAGCCCAAAGCAGGTCATTTAAACTCCAAATGAATCCCAATTCCTAGTGTTAGATAGCACTTCCTCACTAATTTTCTCTCGTGGTGTTATTTAATTTAATTTGTTTATTTACTTATGTATTTATTTTGTATTTTAGGGAATGGTCTACAGGGTGTTCAGGGTCTCATTACTAGATTGGACTTGTAGTGATTCTCCTGTTTATAGCCTCCCAAAAGCTGGGATTACAGGCGCGTGCCACTACACACAGTCTCAACTGCCATCTCAGTGTGCCCTGGGGGTCAGGGCTGGCATGGCCAGCCTGGGGATTGAACTCCCAGCCCCTGCACTTGCTTGCAGGTGCTTTAATCCATTGAGCTATTTGGCTGGCCCTTATTTTTTATCTTTTAAAGAGACTGCAAAGGCTAGGGAGATAGCTTGGTGGTATAAGCCCCTGCATGACAAGCGCAATGTCCCAAGTTGGATCCCTGGTATCTCATGCTGTGCTAGCCCTGGAACCCAGTGTGGTGGCTCAGGCCTGTAATCCTAGCACTGGGGAGGCTGAGATAGGAGGATTACTACCAGTCTGAACTGCTCCCAGGGCATGCTGAGGTGGCAACTGAGACTGGGTGTGGTGGTGCCTGCCTGTAATCCCAGCTCCTGGGAGGCTATAAACAGGAGAATCACTACAAGTCTAATCTAGTAGTGAGACCCTGATCACCCTGTAGACCATTCCCTAAAATATAAAAAAAAATAAAAGTAAATATAAATATACATAATGAAACCTTGTATCAAAAGAATTAAAAGAAGAATACAAAATGGTACAAAAAATGAGAGATGATACAGAATTTCACTGAACAAAATAATAGGAATTTGATAATGGTGATGTATTGCATAATAATATCTTCAAATTAGTTTAGATTACCAGATATAAATGTACAAAACTAGAAAAAGAAAAACAAAGAATGAAGCATTAACTGCTTCTTTTAATAGACCAGCAGAAGCCAGCAGAATTATCCAAATCACCCTGTATATATACATAAATTTATCTTTTTTCCTTCTTTCTTTTCTCCTTTTCCTCGTCCCAGTCTTTCCTTCCAGTGAACAGATTCTTTTCTTTTCATGGTTCTATTGCACCTTTCAGATTTTATTTACTTTTTTGGGTTCTTACACTAAAGAAACAATACGATGTTTGTACATGTGGGCCCGATTTATTTCACTTATCAATATGTTCTCTAGTTGCATCCATTTACCTATAAAAGCCTCCAGTTTATTTTTCTTTATAGCTGAGTAATAGGGAGGGTCTGAATTGGCCGGATGAAAAGCTAATTATATAGTTGCCACGGAGACACAGTTTCCAAAATAACAGTGGGCAGAGCTCAGTGTTGGCAGTGGAGTGGGAGACAGTTCTGTGTGATCAGCAGCTCCCTCCGGCTGGGCTGCGGTCCTGGGGCTGCGCAAACCCCTTGGGGTCTTGGCTCTGCAGTCACCCAGGATGACTCGGTGAGAGGCGCTCCAGTTCAAGATGCGAGCACCCTCCTGGCTGCGGCTCCTTCTTGCGAAGCATAGGCGGACTGCAGCGCATGAGCAACAGAGAGAGGAGGCAGAGACAGAAGGACTCCCTTTCGGGGATCACCTGTGAAGTGCAAATAGGATTTGCCTCCTTTGTTCTTAATGAAGATGTATTAAAAAAAAATACAGGGGCTGGGGAGATGGCGCAGTAAAATAAGTACTCCCCCGGCAAGCTCACGCACGGGCCGGAGATCATTCCCCCATTCCGAAAAAACAAAACAAAAAAACAGCATTCAGCCCGGTGTTTTCATCCCTTTACAATCTTTTCTGTCCCTTTATAGACCCCACCAACTATTATTTTAAAGCATATGCCCCCCCCCCATGCCCCAAGTTTATTTAAAGGAGAGGCCAGAAACTGGAAGCTGTCTTCAGCTCCTGTACATGGTACATAGACAACGCTTCCGGAAGGCCTGAGCGTGTGGTGGTTAATATGCTGAGCAGTTGTGTGTTTTGCTTTCTCCTCCACAGGAAATTCCTGGAATAGCCCTGGTAACAGAAGAGATCCCTTTGCTTCTGATGAAGGTAAATTGCTTACAGAGAGGTGCCAGGCGTAGCGCTACGTGGCTAAACCTCTGCTTCCCCCAGTGGCCGCCGTGGGGATTACAGGCTGCCGGTGGGCGTGGCCAGGGCAGGACGGCTCTCTGCAGAACCCTCTTGGGCTGGAGCGGTCACTGGGTCTGGTGTCACAAAAGCTCTTTGGGATATTCTTTGAAGTTAGAAAATTACAGGACTCCAGGAAAGCTGAGACTAGTACTTGTCGCTGTGCCTCACACCAGTAGTGCAGGCGTTCTTGTGAACTATACTGAGATAGCTGGGGAGTTGTTTTAACTTCATTTGTAGTCATCCGTTCAGAACGGCACAGATAACAGTCTCCAACCTTAAAGCGATGAAGGTCCTGGGCGCGGGGTCCTCTCACTTCCGGCTGCTTCTGAGAATAGCCTTCCCATCTTTCCGCAGCGGCGGTGGCCGAGGCTGGCTGGCTGTGTGCTCCTTCCTGCACAAGGAGCTGGGGCTATTAGTGCCTTCCTGCAGGCTGTGGCTTCTGAGCAGTGTGGGGCACAACAGAGGGTGGGGCACGGAGAAGAGCGTGGGCAGGAGTTGCGAATGGGGAGCCTTGCAACACGGTTTCCTTGAAGCTCCTCGGCTGTGCTTGGTGTGCCTGGTGAGGCGGCATCAAGCTAGAGTGCGGCGGGAGGTGATACTTTTGCATCCTTGTAAGCCATGGCTGGGGAATCAGAGCAGGAGGCCCATGTTTGAGGTCACAGTGATGTCCTGGTAGTATGAGGGGCAGGGCTAGTGGCTCTAGAGTTGTCCCTTAAGGAGACACTGGCCAATTCTCTCTAGGTGAATGTGTAGGATCTGTGACAAGTCCTGCTAAGGTAGGGAGATGCAGGAGAAAAAGAGTGGGAAAAGCGGAAAACGGGCACCTAGACGTAGTTCTGCAGTTTCTCACATATTGACTCTGTTCCCTTTCTGCATTTGGTCTTTGTAGTAGAAGTGCATTTTTTACCTAGGCGTAATGGGTGATGCAGAGATTTTTGGTAAACAGTACAAAATAGAACATACCATAAACATTTTTCATGTTACCACATAAATATGATTTCTGAGGAGCCTGTACGGGTTGCTTATCCCAATTCATTTAGCAAATCTATTTTTGGATATTTAATTTATCACTAGATATCATTTGCTTTTTTTGCTATTAGAAATGTTTCAGCACTTAACGCTTTCACATGCAGCTTCTCTAAGGTTAAATGCCAGGAGTGACACTAGGTAAAAGAGTAGGATAACTTTTTTATAGCTTTTCTTTCTTAACTGCCAAATTGATAAAATTATGGCAATTTAGACCATTGTAAAGATTTCTGAGTTTACCAATTTGGTTGTGATTTCATCAGCATTATGCATCTTCTCTAAAAAATTAGGTGTAAATGTGATGGGGTGGTCCTCTTAAATTTGTCATTCTTTGGCTCATTCTAAGGATACCATGTAGCTTTGCCAGAAAGTAACTTATTTTTGCGCTCTCTCTCTCTCTCTCTCTCTCTCTCTCTCTCTCTCTCTCTCTCTCTCTCTGTGGGGAGACACCAACTGTTTTCCTCCTTTGACACCACCTCCTTGCCCTTTCTCTTTCATCCTGGACTCATCTCTAGCACTGACTGTGCGGACGCTGCTTCCACTGGCACTTCCATCCAGGTACAGAGCCCTTTGGTGGCCCCAGGTGTGATCCTGTGTTCACAGTTCCCTGGGACCAGCCTGAAGCACAGTCGCCCTCTTTGACCCTCCCCTCGGAGATACAGTGCTCAGGGGAGGCACCTGACCACAGGACAGGGTGGTGCACACTCTGGTGCAACAGCCCCTCTGGCCTGTCTAGCCATTTGGCGGGAGAGATACCTTTTGGTGCCTTTTTGTCCTCTGGCCCTGAGCAGGCCCCTCTGCTTCCTGGTCTCTGCCTCCATAACATGCCTCTTTGCCTTTGGCCCACTTCCTCTTCCCCAGGGTCCCAGCTGAATCACTCTGTGAGGGCCTCTGTCCCTCCTTTCCCATGGCGGCACCACTGTCACCTGCAGAGCAGGCGCAGGCTGATGGTTTCTCCTGGGGTATGTGGCCCATATCCTCTGACCGTCCTGTTCTTGAGGAGCCCAGAGGGGATTCCACTGCATGACTGCCCACTCGCCCTTTTGGTACTGACTTTAGTGTGAGCCAGAGTGCTTTGCAGATTCTTGGATGTATCACTGTGGCCTGCATGTTCATGCTCCCCTAGATTTGTCCCTTAAAGTCCTAATCCCCAAGATGATGGTTCTAGGGGCTGGGGAGTTGGCAGGGACCTCCTGGTTGGGATTGGTGCCCTATACAAAAGTTGCCCCCCTTCCATTCTGTCACATGATAGTGTGGTGACAAGGGCTGGCTAGGATCTGCCAACACCCTCGTTGGGGGCTGCTCCTCTCAGGGACTGCGAGGCAGGAACACTGTTGTTTGTAAGTCACCAGCATACAGTGTTTTGTTGTCACTAGCAGAATGCACTGAGCCATGTGTGAATGTGTGGGGGCGGAGTCAGTCAGCCGCATTAGGGGGCTGTCACCTAAAGAGAAGACTTCCTCTCTTTACAAGTTGTTCTTAAAATGATTTTTAAATATGGAAACAAGGTTCATATCATCAAAAGTGGCTTTCTTAAGAAAGGTTAGATCCCTCTGAGAACTACGATTTGTTCTAAGGAAAGAGCAACTTTCATGAAAGGTTAAAAACTGTGCTTGATTTTATAATGAGAACAGAAACCACTAAAATTAGTCAGCCACAGGAGTGTGTAGAGATTTTAAAAAATGAAACAATAGCTTACTCAATTATGAAGGAATGAGCATGCTACAAGTGGAGAAGCTGGGTAGTTTTTACCTTTCTTTTTTTTGTTTGGCGGAACCGGGATTGAACTTAGGCCCTTGCGCTTGCCAGGGAAGTGCTTATTCTACTGAGCCATCTCCCTGGCCCCCGAAGCCGGGTAGTTTTTATCAAAGTATTTTTCAACCAGGTATCTTTAGCACACTTAATCACCTTTTTAGAGATTACCAAAATCTGTCCCAGAAATTGGTCAGGCCGGGGGTGCTTAATGCCCCAGATGTGGGGTCCTGTGGGGAGGGTCTGATATCTGTGAGGGGTCTACTATATGCTGCTTCTCTTTTTTTTTTGGAGGAACCGGGGATTGAACTCAGGCCTTTTTGCTTGCCAGGGAAACACTTATTCCACTGAGCCAACTCCCCAGCCTCCATGCTGCTTCTCTTAAACTGTGTTTAATAACTTTTCATTACACCAAACACGAGTATGATTAATTACATAAGGGGAAGTATGACACTTTATTTTTCTCGACCCTCCTGAATAAAGACAGGTCCTATCATTTAAATCAAAGATTTGTTAGAAGCACAAAGTATCAGTACAACCATAATGCAGTAGCTTATAATGGTTGGCAATTACAGAGGCCGCAGTGATGTAGCACTGTTGGAAATGTCAACTAGTTATGTGAGAAATAATTGATTCCCCCCAGGTTCATCTTGCACCTGATTTTGGGACATGAGTTTATAGCGAGCACCATGAACATTGTAAGCCACAATTTCATGGTGCTGTAGAGAAATGTTCCTCACTAGGAGCAAAGCCTGGGGCCCTGCGCTTTCTGTAGAGCTGGGCTACCATGCATATAGTTCCTCGCCCATGAACCTAGCATCAGGGCCAGGCTGTGCTACTTGGCCTCACAGTTCTGGTTAGAGGCATGTTTAGGTTGTAAGCCTTTTGGGGGAGGAGTACAGGCTTGGAGAAAGCCCGCTGTGAAAGGAGTAGTCCAGTCAGCCTGCAGGTTGTGCCAGGCCCTGGGTAGCTAGGAATGCATTGTGATATGACTTGTGATTTTCTCACTACTTCAGTGCAGACTGTGAAGGGACAAAGGAAATAGGTGCAGGGGTGTAGGGTGGTGTAGCCACACCTCCGGCACCCTGCACATCGGGACAGACCGGCCCCTTGTGCTCCAGGAGTTACACCCTTGTGCGCCTTGGTGAGCAAAACACTGCAGTTTCAGAGAATCAGACGGCAGCCTATGTCCATGCTTGGGCTGTAAGGACAGGCGTTCCGCTTTATGAACCAACTTGTGAGGTTTTTTCATTTGATTATTAAACTTGGATTCACGTTATTCTGTTAAGTAAGATGAATAGTTTGTTACGCACATTAACCACATTGTGGTTTCCAGACATGGCCCAAAGCAGTTCCTCTCTGCTCAGCTCGACTTCAGCAGCCAAAGGCTGGACATCCAGGCCTTAGTGCCAGAAATCAGTGATTCCAGTTTTAAAAATCTAGGCCATTAAAAAATGACTCATAGAACCATTTTCTGGGCAAGAAAGTGGGACTACAGGGAGGGAAGAAGCCCATCCATATTTAGACCTTCAATCTGTGGCACACAGTCTCCAGAATTCTAGTTGTCTGTGTGGAGGAGCTCCTGCCGTGTCTCAGTTTAGCTCACTGCCTTAATGTCCATACTGTCTGTCTTTTTCTTTCTGGTACTGGGGAATAATATTAAGATCTCTGAACTGAAAAACATCCTCAGACCTTTAAAAGAAATGAACTTTTTTTTTTTTTTTTTGAGATAGGCACTTGCAAAATTGCTAATGTGGGCTGGGCTCGAACTTGCGTTCCTCTTGCCTCAGCCTTCCAGCATCCTGGGATTGTAGGCTGTGCCACCACACCTGGCACATGGACATTTTCTGTTTTATTCAGTCTGGGGATTCTTGAGGTTGTGAATAAGAGCAGGGTGCTCTCCCAGCTGCAGCCTGAGCTGTGGATTACTCAGCAGAAGCAGGACCAGTGCCAGAGGGCCTTCAGAAATGAAAGGCAGTGTTTATTCCTGGAAGTCACTTGCCAATGAGCCAGGGCCATAGGGCTCTGGGTCCTGTTTTCTCTGTGTGGGTCAGATTCCAGTCCAAGTCCTGAGGGAGAAACACCCCTTCTTGGAACCCATGGGTCCCTTGTTCCTTTGTGATGGACTGCATTTGGTCATCATTTCGGTCATCCTCAGTGGTAAAGTGAGATTATTTCTGGAGTACAGACCTGGGTAACTTTCCTTTTTTTCTGAGAAAATGCTAACATGCCCTTGTGTGCAGGAAAATAATCCAGGGCCATTACCTGAGGATCATACTGCTCCTAATACCCGTGTCCCAGGAGGAGCTAAGTTTGGAGATTGTGTCCCTCTAATTGCACTTTTGTCATGTACCTGGTGATGTGTGCCTTGGACTGGTGGCCAGTGGCGGTGGCCCTGATGGCCCAGTGCCAGGTGCCCACAGTGGGCTTGCTGCTGTCTTAGGGCTCCCGAGAAGAGGTGAGGTGTTGCACCTGGGCTGGGATAATGGACTCTCCTACCCCTTCCCTCCATTACAGGCCAAAACGTCTAGAATTTTATGTAGAAGTTGCTTTAACTCTCTGAGTTGGGCATGCTGGGGTTGACTTGGCATCTCTCAGAGCTGGGCCTGAACCTTCTCTTTACCAGCATCTCCCTTTTCTGAACACGATCACCAGCCTTCAGGGAGCCAGGTCTATCTGATCCTACAGCAGAGGTTGGCTTAAGCAGAGGGTGACTGCACTTACTCGGAGCTGTTCAAGCAGCAGTGTGAGCCCTTGCTGAACACAGTGGTCAGCTGAGGAACCTGAAACTCCCCAGGCTCGGAGCACACTGTAGACCACTTAAATCCCAGGGCGATGGACACGGGCCTTTGAACCACATGCAGGTGGCCACAGGGAGGAGTGCTATGGGTGGATCGTCCTCTGTTCTTGCTAAGGCTCTGCCTTTGATCTGAACCCAGAATCCACCTGCTGGTCTCTCGGGCTTTGCTCACTCTCTGAGCCTGCCTAGAGCACTCCTCCCCTTAGCCAGAACTTGCTCAAACCCATGTCCATCCCCTGTTCTCCTGGGCCTCCAAGCAGAGCTTTCAATTTACAGTGATTTTTAAATTTTCATAACTTAAAATTGTCACCCTTTCCTTAGTCAATACCAGGCAGTGGAGTCTATATGTGTTGTTTTTACTCTGTCCACTCCTAATTTCTGGAAGATACTGTAGGTATTTTCATAGGCCAGTGACCTCCCTGAAAGATTTGTGAGTTCACATGAAAATGTTTCTGGGGCTCTGGAATTAAGTATTTCTTACTTAAATGTGAGTTTGAATTTTTGCTTTGTTTTTAAATTTTGAATCTCTTTGTTCTAACTCAGTGGTTTTGTGCTAAGTTAAGTCATAATTTACCTTGAAATTCTTCGCAGAACTCTTTTTTTTTTTTTTTTTTTTTTTTTTTTTTGCTGGAACTGGGGATTGAACTCGGGCCTTTGCGCTTGCCAGGGAAGTGCTTATTCCACTGAGCCATCTCCCTGGCCCTCCCTTAAAATTCTTATATTTGGTATAAGGTATAGATTCCCACCTGGAGAGGCTACTATGACAACACCTCCATGTCCCATCAGCGGTAGCCCCAGCTCTCCAAAGCCTGCCCAGTGACTTGGGCCATCTGGTTTCTGTCTTTATTTTCAGTTGATAAAGGTTATAAGGAGAGGAATTCATTGGATGGAGGAGCAGGAGGTGGCAGGTAGTCTGGGAGTGTCTTTTCTTTGGAGCTGTAGTATAAGTGGGCTCCTCTGTCCTGGGGACAGCATTTGGCTGGAGAGGATAAGGCCAGACAGCGGGCAGGCGGGACCTGAGTTTCTCCCTTCTCTGGTTCTGCTCCTGGGACAGGGAGGTGGAACAGGCAAGGCGAGGAGCTTGAGTGGCCACTAGGTGTCACCATAATGCCACCTACATAATGCCACACCAGTTCCTGGTGCATGTCCTCTGAGCCCAGTGAATCAGACCCTGGGCTGCAGGAAAACTGTGATTTCCAGGGAGGGGCTGCTCAAGCCAAAGGGCTGCAGAGTTTGTTCTGTGCACTTTTTCCCACACAAGGAAGAAACATAGGGCGGTTGAGGGACATTCATTATGAATAGTAGCAGTAATGTTTAAAAAACAAGCAAGGGGAAGAGGGCAGCCGGGCTGGGCTGGCCTGGCCTCCAGGGTATCCATTGGCCCCAGAAACCACACTTGGAGGTCCTGCAGTTTCCCTGTGTGGCCCTGCTATATTGATTAAAGTCATTCCTGTCTGCTGGGTGGGCATTTCAGGTTTCTAAAACAACAAGCTTTAGAATATTATCATTGAACTCACTTTACTGTTACCTTGAAAACCTGTTCAAGCCAACTGTGACTGCTTTCTCCAATAAGAATTTGGGTAACACTCTGTATTTATTTATTTTAGGGAAGGGTCTACAGGATGTTCAGGGTCTCACTACTAGATCAGACCTATAGTGATTTGCCTGTTGATAGCCTCCCAAGAGCCAGAATTACAGGAGTGTGCTACGGCCCAGTCTCGATGGCTATCTCAGTGTGCCCCAGGGGCGGGGCTGCAAGGCAGGTCTGGGGTGGAATTCCTGGCCCCTGCCCCTGCTTGTAGGCGCTTCAATCTGCTGAGCTATTTGGCCGGCCCTAGCATTCTGTTATTTAACATTAGCACACTTTTCTTGAAATATATATATATATATATATATATATATATATATATATATATATATATATATATATATATTTCTTTTTTCTTTTCCCTTTCCCTTTCCCAGCTCCCTTCCCACCCGGCCTTTTCTTCCTTTCCACAGCCCCTATTACACACCTTGGTCCCTACTTACACTTTCCATTTCTTGCACCACAGAAACAATGCAGTAGTTACACATGTGCATCTGATTCACCTCACTTAAGCGTATGGTCCCAAGGTGCATCCGTGTAGCTAGAAATGATTTTAAGTTCTCTCATTCTCTTGCCAACCCATCACCATGATAGGTAGTTGATCCCTTTTTTGTGACTGATACAGGGAAGTAAAACTCTTGACCTGACCTGGATGAGTTTGTGTTCTCTAAAACTGAAGAATGAATTTTAGGAACAAATGGAGGCTGAGAATAGAATATTTATTGGGAAAGAAAACTTCTGTCTCAGAGAGGACGGAAGGGGGCCTGAGCGGGTTGCCCAAGAAGCTGTCTTTTTCAGGTTATTTTTATAGGGGCTAAGTAGTGGAGAATACGGTCAACCAATGGTATTACAAGCACCATAGCTCAGGTAAAGTTGATTGTGCCCAGGACCAAAGGGGGGAGTGAGTCACAGAGTAAGCAGTCATGAATACTGGCCTGGGTTTTTTCCTTTTGGGGGTTGGAATACAGGACAGGATTTCTTCCTGTTGGGGGCTGGGCTAGTGACTTACATGGGCTCTTTCAAGGTGATTGATACCTAGTTAGAATATCAATCCCAGGTGCTAATCTTTTAGCATTTGTTTGGCCTTTAGTTTTTAGGTCTGGCTTCCAGCAGGAGCATCCGTCCCTCCCACAGTTGTAGGGTATCTCCTTTCCTGTGTTATCTCCTTTCAGGGCCTGGCCCTGTCTGACTGCCTATAATATTTCTAATTTGGCTACCTGTAACATGATCACATAGGACATAAGTCAGGTCTCTTAGAAATACATATTTTGGTAAGAAAAAATAATCATAAATCTGTCTTCCTCAGTTGAAAATCAATCTATGTCAGTATATTCTTCAACATTAAATCTGATAGCATTGCATTTTATTAAGAATGGGTCAGATGGACACCTCCTGCTTCAGGGTAGTGCAGTTATGGATAATTCCTAATCCCATAATGCCAGCTGATTCTGTTTGGGAATATTTGACAGCTAAATATGAGATTTATTCATTCATCTTCTTTTTGATTCCTATGTTGTAAAAAATACCCTTGGGGGTAAATAAGCCTAGCAGGAAATTAAGTAAGCCTGCTCTACTTTTATGAGTGTTTTTGGACCGAGCATGGCATTTTTGACACCACCTAAGTCAGGAAAATGTGTCCCTCAGGAGGAAGTGACTTAGTATGTTTGTAAAGGTTTCCCTGTTAAGGTTCACTGCTAAGCCTCTCCTAGGGAAGTCCTCTTGGCCTTGGGAGGAGAGCAGTGGTAGACAAGGGAGTGGAAACAAAGAACAAAGGGCAGACTTTCACTGACTAAGGGGTGACTGGGCTGTTACCCTGTGGGGGAAATGTTCCTTCCAACCCTGCTGCCCACCTGGAGTGATGGCAGTGGGGCTCCCAGGGTCCTTGCTGGGCAGTGTGAGCCATGGGCTGGCTGCTCCAGCTGTGGATGGCTTTTGTCCCTGTGGATGGCCTCCCCTGGAGAGCAGCTGGGGGGAGTAGCTACTTTTTGGGGTTTTTTTGGCACAACCGGGGATTGAATTCAGGCCCTTGCACTTGCCAGAGAAGTGCTTATTCCACTGTGCCATCTCCCCGGCCCTGCCTTTGTTCCTGTAGGTTCACAGCTTTAAGGGCTACTGGGAAAAGCTGAACTCCAACCTTGAACATGTCAAGTACACCAAGCGGCCCTTGCACTACACCAATAGTGTGGTCTGGAGGGAGTGGCGCAACCTGATGGCTGAGGAGGTGAGTGGTCAGAGGGCGCAGAGTCCACAGGGCTCCCCAGGAGCCTGCAGGGGCACTACAGGACCCATGCTCAGAGACATTAAGGGACACATTGAGACAGAGAGTGAGTGATCTCTGGAGGCTGGGGTGGGTGTGACTGGCATAAGGGTGGCCTGGGGTCTGAGGAGGAATGCAAGGGTGCTGGCTGTGGGACATGAAGCTGCACATGTGAAAATGACAGAGCACCACATACATGCACACACGCGATGCCAACTTCCTGATTTGGTCTTTACCCCACCCACATAAGCTGCATGTGCTGGCAGAGGGTGGGTGTGTGGCTGTGGGGTCTCTTTGTAGATTATTGCAGATAACAAGGTGTCATTGTATGTAGTCAACATGAAACTTCTGTGAGTCTGTTCTTGGTTTAGGATAAAATATTGACTTTTTTTTTTGTAAAAGCATCTGGATGTTCTGGTTACCTGGAAAGGATGTTTCATCTTTCCGAAGCTCTTAGCTATATTGCATTGTGTCTCGATATAAAAGGGCCACCCATGAAGACTACTTACTATTCCACACCCGGCCTGACAAATGCGTTCTCATTTGTAGGAAACAGGAAAAAGAAGGTCCACGGCATATGTGAGGAACATTCTCAGTAGTGCAATCAAGTAAGCAAAATAAAGGTTTTTGTATCTGGAAGATGATTTTCTTTGACCCTGTTGGCTGTGTGTGTGTGTGTGTGTGTGTGTGTGTGTGTGTGTGTGTGTGTGAATCACTTGCTTTTGCTGCATATTCTCAGCCACTTGGTGGCAGCCACCTGGGCCCTGTTTGGTGCTGGGAGTTCCAATGGGAAACGTCTCCTGGGCTAAGCCTTAGAGACTGGGGCCTTGGGGTGGAAGATGGATAGTGGACAAATGAGCGCTTCTGAGAACAAGGACAGAAAGCAGGGTGCTTAGAACAAAACCATTAGCGGGTGGCGGGTGGCGAGCCTCCTTTTATGTTGAAAGCTGATTTTGGGGCAGATGCGTCATCGTCAGCGTAGGTGCTAAGGGTGCCGGCCCCACTCCAACCTCTCTTCTGTTTCCTGCCTTTGTTATTTCCAATAACAGAGGATGCATTTGTCCTAAATTACTGCATTTGTTGGCACTGATGGGTTTTGAGATATTATGGTTTCCTAATGTGGCTTTTGCTACATTAAGTAAAATGTTTGAGGTTTCCAGTAGCCTAACAACAGTTCCTGCAGTGGTTTTATATATTTTTTTTTAGGGTTGTGGCTTAGCACCCTGTGCTGCCTGTATGATTAACACTGCTGATCTCTTCTAGGGTGATTTCTAACATGGAAGCCAGGCATCCGGGTAAGAGCAGATCTGCTAACGCCCCCCGGTGTCAGCGTTCCGTTCGCGGCACTATGCTCCTGCCACCGTGGGTTGTGAGGAAGTCACTTCAGCGGAGGAATGAAGGCAGCACCCTTTGCTTTCGCTCTGTGCTGGTGACACAGAGCCATTTCCACATCTGTCTTGGCACCAGCACCTTCAGGGACAGCTGCTAAATGAGCTCAGTCCCTGGGAGTTGGCCTCTGGCATCCATCCGCTGTCTTTTGTGGCTGCAGTGAGTCTCATGCCCTCTGGCTGTGCCCACAGGCTGTCCTCTGGCAGTTCCCTTGGCACAGCTGTCTTGTCACACAGGCTCTTTGACCTGGGCATGCCTTTCAGTTTGGGTAACACTTGGCTTGCACTGAGCTAGGTCCACCGGGTGTGGAAACCAGGAGTGCAGGAGAAGTGGACTGCAGTCCAGAGCTGTCCACGCTGACAGTGCACTCGGGACCAGTCCATCCAGGGCTAGAGGGGGGCAAGAGAGGGCGAATGGGGGTGTGCAGGACCAGCTAGCACAGGGCGTGTGGAGTGTGGCCCCAGAAAGGGCTGCTTTATGCTTAGCCTGAGAGGTAGAAGTGCTAGTACATTATCTCTACACCAAGCAGCAGGCAGGTGTCACTTCTGGGAGCTGGGCCCCAGGCAGGCAGCACAATAGGGTGGGGGGTTGAGGGTGGTCCTAGATGAGTTACTAAAGCCATGACAAGTGAGGGGACCCAGCTAGGGGATAGGGTGGTGGTGGGAGAGTAAGTCTGTCCAGGCACAGCCTGTTCTGAGGGTCACAAAGGGATTTTTTCTTTTTTAATTTTAAAGAAAATAAAAAATGAGAAAAAGCCCCAATAAAAACAATTAAGAATTTCAAAAATAAAAGATAGGAAATTATCAATGGTTGTTACAATGCAGATGGTTATCTTCAAAGTAGTTCTTCAGATGACCAGCTATAATAGCATGCAAAATTGACTGAACATTTTTATGCCCCATGAGGTTCAGCCTTTGTTTCTGTACAGTTTCTGTGTGTATTTCTTTTTTATTTCTGTGCATGTTTGATGGCTGTGGACATCTGAGGCATACGTGGGGGCTGTAATGGAAACACATTTAGCTAATGTGTATGAAGCCCTCTAGCCCACGGTGACCTTGCCCCTGGGGACCTGGCCCTGCCTGGGTTAGCAGGGATCCATGCCTGAATCCAGGTTCCACCTGCCCTGGGTGGCTCCAGTGCTTCTCCTGTAGGGGGATTGGTGGCCTGGCCAGGGAGGTATCAGCTGTGTCCACCTCTTGTCCCCTGCTTAGGATACTCCTCCTGCTTCCTTTCTGTCACTACTTAGTGTTGATGCCCTAGGAAACTTCTCCTGTTTTTAGGAAAGGAAGGGCCAAGGAGGGGCTTCCAGGGGATGTGGGACAGGCAGGTTCTCCAGATTTTGAGTCTCTTCCCCTTCCTCCAGAAAATGCCCTTTGGTTTAACTTCTAGTTTCCTCCCTGACCTCACTACCCCTTTAGTCTGATGACACAGCCAGTTAGTATTATTTGCTCCAGGAACTGACTGCGCCCTCAGTCAGAGACTCTCAAAGTTGATGTACCATGGGCTCAGGAAGCAGGTAGGAGCCATGTAAGGCCCATCCTGTCCTGGGAAGCAGAGGTTCTTAGTAGTGAGTTTCTGGGGTGAGGAGACATCAAGGTCAGAACTTCCTGCCAGAGAGTGGGTTCCTTGTTGTTTTTCCCCTGGGTCTTTTCCTTTCTATGTGACAGCTCTGTCTGTGTCACCTACTCTGGGCTTGTAGGAATGGGTCATGCAGAGTCATTCAGATTTTTTACCACATCATGGAAAGTGTTACTTTTCCTCAATGACTTGGAGAAGAGAAGCCTCTTGCTTTATTTAGCCTGCATTTTGGAAACTTTCCTGCTTGATGACCATTTGTTTGATTTCAGAACCAAGGTTAAGGCCCCTTCTGCAAGAGGAAGATGCCCCCCAGAGGCTGCTGACAGGGCTGGTAAGGGTCTGCGCCCTTTGGTGGGATGGGGTGAGCCAGGTAACACTTCTTCTGATTGAATCTTCCACTAGATTCTTTGAACAAACAGTTGTTGCAAACACTGTAGACTTTATGAGTCAGCAGTCAGCAATGCATATACAATGTTTGCCCTCTTAAAATATGTAGCTAATGGAGGAAATGTATTAATTAGTCACACCAGTAAATATGTAATTACAAATCATGACAAGGAATGCATGACATTGAAAGAGTTTTTTTTTTAAAGAAAGCATATTTTTTGTGGCACTTGCAGTGCAGCTTGGATGCCACCAAAATACTCTTTGTGAAGGAAATTCAAATCCTAGGGGGACCAAAGAAACAGAAATCAAGGTAAATTACTTGAAGAGCAGACTTGGTAAATACATCTAAAGCCTTTAAGAAAACAGAATTAAAGACATCTTGAAAGCCACACAGTCTTAAGAATGACTTGATCTGTACTTTAGCTAGACAAACTTAAACTTACTGTGTGAGAAAATATGTATAAATCCATGTGTATAACCTTGACAGTTTTAGTTGGATAAAGAATTTTCTTGGCAAATAGAAATCATAAAACTTGATCCAAGAAGAAATAGTTGAAAGCACAATAAATGCCAAATACCTTTAAAGAAGGTTTCAATTTTATTCTTTCAAATTTTCAAGGACCAGATCGTCCTGTGGTACACAGAGTATCTTTTGAAAGAAGACAGAGAGCTTCTCAGGCATCTTAAAGAACATGCATAACCAGAGAAGCCAAATCTGACTCTTGGGTCTAGATGCCCCAAGCTTTATTAAATATTCTTGGTCTCTTGAAAACATAACACAGTCAAGTTAATACCTTTCCTAGGAAATGTATTAGTAAAATTTGTATTTCAAGATGAAAGAAGAGGACGAGGTCATTTTTCTAGGCATTAAATGAGGACAAAAGTTGATTTCTCCTCCTGAAATATGCATAGCAGACAAGTAGTCTTATAGTGATAGCCAACACCTATTAATGGAATGCCGAAGGTTGTGTTCACTACCATTTTACATTATTCTGAAAGCAGTAGCCAGAGCAGTAAGAAACCAAACCTAAGGAACATGTTGTGATTGTCTTGTGTAGCGGCAGCTGAGAAAATGGAAAATAATAAGTGAGTTTTTTTTTTATTATCATGAGTAGGCAGAAAAACAAATGAAGCACAATCTTAGTGTCTAGATGTAATAAAATTATAATCTCAAAGATGATGAGATAACTTGTGCTAACAAATAACTAACTTACTTGACAAATTAAGAGATGCAGAGTTGGCATTGCCAGATATCTAAATATGCACTTATATGCAATAAGCAGTTAGTAGAGTCTAGTTTATACTGAATATTTAGTATATAATCAATAAGATGTTTAAAAATTGGTATGGAAAGAAAGAAGTTTTAATATATCAATTGATTAATGTTAGTTATTTGGAAAGGAAAATTTAGATCTTTCTATCCTAAATCCCCACTTTATACAACAAACCATCAGAAATACCAGATTAAGGGGTTCAAGATAAAGCCAGGCCTGTTATTTCACCTCTCAGGGGGATGAAGCAGGAGGACTGATAGTTTAGGGAGGTTAGTATAAAAAATTAGTGTGTGAAGGAATATGAATAAAATGAGTGCATAGTTAATCTAATGCTGAGATAGAGAAGACCTTTACAAGGCATTATTGAATATAGGCAGATGGGAAAGAATATGATGGGATAAAAACTTAAAAATAGAAAAAGGCAAAAAATAAATTTGGAAGAAAAAATGCACCAAATGTGTCAAATGATTGGCTTTAGTCCATGAAGTTTGTAAATCAATAAGAAGACAAGACAGCAGGGGGAAATGGAGTGCAAAGTGCTGAGCCACCCATTTCCAAGTGTAAGTGGTCAAACAGTCCAGAGTGGCAGAGAACAGAACAATCCTCAGTGTAACCATCATCAAAAGACAAACTGTATAAGCTCCTTTTTCGATTTTCAAGGTGGCAAATATTTAAAATCACATAGAAAAACTCAGGAGTCAGAGAACCAGGGAGCCAGCCTCATGACATGCATTGGAAAAAGAGTGTAAGTACAGGGCCTTGCACACCTTACGTAGGCAACCCAACACATTCTGCCTTTTTTTTTTTTTTTTTTTGTACCAGGAATTGAACTCAGGACCTCATGCTTGCCAGCTAAACTCCTCATCCCTAAACCAACAAATTCCATTTCTGGGAACTTAGTCTGCCAAAATAATTGGAGACATGGCAAACTATTTCTATATGTTTGTGTGGTATTTCTAACAATAGCAAAAAAAAAAAGAAATCCTATATGTACACAAAAGGAATAATTTAATTGTAGTGCTTTCATAAAATTAATACTGAACAGTTATTAAAGCTGGTATAATTATTCTTTTAATGACCTAAGGCAACTATTACATGAAGAAAAGCAGATGACACAACATTAAAGTGTGTGTGCAGAGCAGAAAAAAGGGGAGAAAGACTTAAAGTTTTGTGTTCATCAGAGGATTATGAGTCATTTGAATTTTCGTCTCATGGTTATTGTAGAAAAGTTGAAAGGCACAAAAAAGTGTACACTACTGCTTAAACAGAAAAAAAAAAAAACTTTTAAAGTTGCCAAATCCATTAGCACATGTAGAAGACTGGACTGAAATAAGATGCCAGTGTGTCCTGGCCTGAAAGCCCAAGCTACTGGTGGAATAGAAGACACGGGTGGTGGTGGCACTTATAGGGCTCTTGGGCTGCTTGTTGGTGCCCAGATCTCTATCTAGGAGGATCCCATTATGAGCTGGGCACCTAGGCCCAAAAGGAGAAGACAAGAGGGAAGAGAAAGAGGAGGCAATGGAGGAGGAGGAGGAGGAGGAGAAAGGACAGAAGAGCAAATGATAGAGGCAAGGAGTGCTGACCACTGGTTGGGGGAAGCCTAAGGATGATGGGAAGAGAGCCAGTATACACAGCAGTGCATTTGGAGCTGCTGGAGTGAAGACCTTCTCATGGTAGCATGCAGCTCAGGTTGGATCTCAGCCCTCTGACAGATCCTGAAGCCCTTAACTCCCACATTGGTGGCTCCCACTGGCCTCTTCCCAGAGTTCTGCCAGGACCTGGAGCCTGGCTCTCAACTCCTCCCTGGGATTTTGGTAAAGCCCAGTGGCTCCTCTGATGGAAGTATTGGCGTCTCCTGTTTCTCTCACCAGAGAAGTACTGAGAGCTAGCATCTCTGCTATGAGATCTTGAGATCTGGCATTTTTCACATTGCTAAGGAATATTATTAAATATAAGGCTCTAATTGAAGCCAGGTGAAAGTGTGAGTAGCTTGTGACTTATTTAATGCACATCCTGTTTCAGATGGTGTCTGAACTAAAAGACCATCTCCTGAGACACCTGCCAGGTGTACAGAAAAAGAAAATTGAGCAGATGGTTGTGGACTACACCTCCAAACTGGTTGGTTTCATTTTCTCTTCTCACAGCCATTGTTTCCTCCCTCCGTGTGGAATTCTCAGAATGTGTGTAGTTCAGTGAGACCATTTGCATATTTTTTTCAAATTAGGTTTTTGGAGATCTACTATCCTCAAACCAGTATACTTGGTGCAGTAGATGGAGGAAAGGGTGATGACAATACACAAAGAGAAACTGGCTGCGAAGTAGCTTATTACCCTCTATTACAACAGTGGTTTTACCCTCATGGAAGGAGAGACAACAAACACAAAGTGGCTGCCAAATGTCCCACATCCCACCTTGGCAGCTTCTAGCTCCCTAGTAAGGAGAAAGCAGTGGTTTTTGTACAGGGAGGTTTGTGCAGACCTGAGAGAGCTTGAACTTCAGGTCTTCACCAGCTTCCACAGCCCACCATGGCAGATTCCAGCTCAGCTGTGTCAGTCCCTTCCCGCTGGCATTGGCAGTGAGATAGCTGCTCGGCACCTGGTAGCTACATGTTGGAACCGTGTGATGCCAGCCCGTCCCATCTGTCCATATGGAAGTAGAAACTGTGCTGAGATTTAAGGCCCTCCTGCATCTTTTAAAGAGCATATAAAGATGTGGCCTGATCCTGACTACAGTCCAGAAATAATATGTTTGACAAATCGAAGAAAAACATTTATACAGTAAACCCCATTATGTCTCCCAAGTCTGGCTAAGACCAAGATGCACCACTGAACTGGTGTGTGAACCTGTATTTTTCTAGTGAGGCCTTGAAGATTAGGTATATTAGATAGGTTCAGATTTAATCTTTCAAGTTTAATATTTTCTATCTCTATTACAGTCATTAGTATTTGGTTGGGGACAGTATAGTTGGCTTCCTTAGAAAGGAAGTTGTACTTCATGCTATGTTGGGAGAGGTTGCTTTTTTTCATACTGATATCTCGAGCGGGCCGCTGAAGCTCCCTGGATAGTTCTCATCCTCCACAGGAGGGTAGGGAGGCCTCACCCCATGAATGTTTCTGATCTGCCCCATGTCGACACTTGCTTGTTTTCTCACCTTTGCATTTCATGTTACAGGCTCACTTGACACGCCTACCTGAAACCTTTCTTTTCTGTTCACTTTAAATTTCACCTTCTGAAGTGTGAGGAAGGATTTTCCTACAAGCAGCATTCTTCTCTGTAGTTTTTCTTTTGTTATTTTGGCTTTTTGTTGGTAGTCAAGATGGAACCAATGCTTCCACACTGAACTACATCCCTAATGTTTTTTTTTTTTTTAATTTTTACAAGTTTGAGACAGGGTCTTGCCAAGTCACTGAATTGGCCAGGCTGGGCTTCAGTGTGATCGATCCCCTTGCCTCAGCCTCCCAGAGTTGCTGGCTTCATAAATGTTTCAGCTCCAGTTTGAATTAAGAGTCCTTGCAGTTAGGAGGCACAGAAATAACACATGTGTCGACTCAGAACCCAGAGGTCCCGAGCAGAGGCCGAATCCCCCTGTTCTTTTCTGGTGGCACCTGCTGGTCCCAGAGAGTGGCCCAGCAGCCTTTCTGAAATACGCCCAAGGGAGCTGCTCCTGAACCCGAGGAGGTGTCTCACTGAAGCTACTGTTCACTCCGACTCCTGGGGACCCCCCTTCCCCTCTGCCTGTAGGTGCCACACATGAGTTCATGGCCTGTAACCCTGCGCAGACTGTGTGCTGCTAAGGGATCGGAGTGGAATTAGGATGAGTTTCAGATGAAGCTCTAAGGCAGAGAGAACTTCCTGCTTGGCATCATTGCTTACCACGATGCCATACTGACTGTCTTGTTCCAATCAGTGCATCATTGTTCTGACAGGTGCCCTATTGTGACCCCTCCCCACCTTCATATCTGAGGACACTGAGATGTGAGGGCTCAGTGACTTGGCAAGGGTCACAGCTAGACAACCGCAGCACCTGGGTGTGACACCACTCTGCTTGGGCATGTGCTCATGGGTTCCCGTGCACATTGGGTCTCTGTCTCTGTCCCTCTTGGCAGGCCTGGCACTGACCTCCCACAGGTGAAGGTCTTAGAGGGCAGGTGGGGCCAGCAGGGGGGGCAGGCAGACAGAGTGTGATATTGGACTCCAGGCACATTTTTCATCTCGCTGCTCTGGACTCAGTGTCGTGGGTGACTTCAGGCTGGGAAGATCTAGGTGGCGGTTAACAGACTGTCTTTCCCCCCCAGCTGGACCTCATTTGCCACATAGTGGAAACCAGTTGGAGGATGCACAATCTTGAGTCTTGGCCTCTCCAGCTGTACGCAAGTATTTTTCACTGTGCTTTATTGAGGGGTCCAGAGAGCTAGCAACGCTGTTCTAGCCAAGCTTCTAGTTCAAAGCAGTTTTCAGCAGCGGCAGCAGCAGCAGCAGCACCACCACCACCACCACCACTGCCTGGCTTATCCTTGCACTCAGAACCCTCTATCTTTGGCATAGGGTGACAAGGACATAGGGACCCTGTAGCTCAGGAGTGCCCAGTGGGAGAATGCCCATTGGGACAGTTCCCAGTGTATGAGGCAGCCATCTGTGGGTTCTGGGCCTTTGGCTGGTGGTCACTGGTGTAGTTAGGGGGCTTTCCCCGGGCCCAGCATTTCATGATGAGTGTGGGTCCCCCATGTGTGGTGCAGCTCTAGCTGCTGCTTAGGATGAGTGGCTGACTCCTGCTGTCATTTTCCACAGCGATAGGCGTGGCAGTGCTGCTGAGTTTGCAGTCTTTCACATCATGACGAGGATTCTGGAAGCTACTAGCAGTGTGTTCCTGCCTCTGCCTCCCGGTGAGTCTTGGCTGTCTTGCCTCTAGGTGTATGAAATTGTTCTTGCTTCATGGTTCTGTGGTTTTGAATTGCTATTCAAAGACATCTTGAACCATAACTTAGTCTGATTTGATAAAGAATGCAGAAATAAAGCCTAACTTGCTGTCGTATCAACATGATTTGTAGTCTGCATCAAGCTTACGGATCAACTTTAAAATGTGAGAAGTGTTAAATGGTTTTATTCGTTTTATACATATGCCACACTGAGATGCATTGCAATAAGTAAAAGGCAACATTTTAGACACAGGAGCTTTAATTACGTTGTCATAGTTAAAACTTAAAGTATGAAATAGATACTGCTTCTTTATTATCAATTATTGCCTTCGACAGGCTAATGAACACAAATTCAAACACAGGGTAGATAATAAAGCGTTCCCCAGGCATTAGAACACAGTCATGTGACCAGTAACAGAAGCCTATGAAGTCACTCTCTGAGACGGTTTGAGATGTTGTCCGTCCCCATATTTGTGAAAAGCTGAACATTGCTAATGAAGTCCAGCCATATCTTCAGAAAGGAAAAGCAGGATCTACTAAACTGAAATCACCATCAACATTTATAAGGATATTCTATTCATGTAACTATGTGCCAATTTTATTTAAATCAGGACTTTTAACAAGAGTATTCTGTTGGTCATTCATTCTCTGAGTTCTGGTATATGAGGTTAATTAAGTTGTGCTGCCCCAAAGCCACAGAGATTCCCGTCCTCTATGGAGGAGTGCAGTGGTGATTGCTCATTAGCACCTTCCAAGAGGTCAGCTGCCGAGCCCGCCCTTTCTTTTGATCTTCTTCACACCAGCCAAGGTCACTGTGGCTCCAGCCATGTGCATCTTGGGCTCCTCCCTGTCTCCATGGCTGCCTCCTCTCCCAGGCAATGCTGATCCTGTTGGCGTGTGTGGAAGAGAATGCAGCAGCCTGTGCTCTGTCTGTGCAGACCAGACCATGCACGGGCTCTGGCCTAGCCTCGTGCTGGCCTCCTCCACACCCAGGTGGCCCTGACATGCTCTGCTCAGAGGCCTTCCTGCTTTCTCATCAGCCTCATTTTAAACTGACTCTTGGTTGGCTAGCAGGTGAAGACAACTGCTTGGTTTTTTTAATTTTATTTATTTATTTATTATTTATTTATTTATTTTTGTGGTACCAGGGATCCAACTTAGGATGCTGTGTTTGCCAGGCAAACACTTATTCCACTGAGCTATCTTCCAGGCCCAAGATAGCTGCTTGGAAGCCAGATGTCCTGCTCTCTGGGGAATGAGTGGTTTTAAATGATTTCAACATATAACAATAAAAAAAACGTGTGTACAGGCTCAGGGGCTGGGGGTTTGATCCCCAGGCCTGTTGTGCCAGCTCTACTCCTGGGGCACACTGAGAGGGCAATTGAGACTGGGTGTGGTGGCACAAGCCTGTAATCCCAGCTCTTGGGAGGCTGTGAACAGGAGACTCACTAGAAGTCTGATCTAGTAGTGAGACTCTGAACACCCTATAGACCCTGCCCTAAAATACAGAAAACACAAGCAAACAAATGTTTCTACAGCTAGAGAATCTACAAACACAATGGAAATACAACTTACAGAATGGGAAGGAATTTTTTCCCATTGATTCCTCAGATAGAGGACTCATATCTAGAATATGTGAAGAACTAAGGAAACCTCTAAAACCAAAACTAGATCCTCAAATAAAAGGTCTAATAAAAAACATAAGCGAGTGAAACAGACACTTCTCAGAAGTACAAGTGGCCAATAAAGACAAGAAGAAATGCTTGAGGTTACTAGCCATCAGAGAAATGTGAACTGAGACAATAGATTCCAGCTGACCCCAGAAAGAAGGGCTACATCAAGAAATCAAATAAGAACAAATGATGGCGAGGCTGTGGCAGAAATGATCCCCTTTCCACTGTTGGTAGGAATGTAAACTAATGCAACGACTATGGAAATCTATGTGGAGATTCCTGAAAAGACTAAATAGAGAAATTCTGTTTGACCCAGGTATTCCCCTTCTAGGTAACTTCCCAAAGAGTTCAAGCGTTGTATTCAGAGATCCATGCATACCCATGTTTATAGGAGCACAGTAATCCTGGAAGCAGCCCATGTGTCCATGGATGGATGAATAGACAAAGAAAATGTGGTCTTTATCCCCAGCGGAGACTGCCGCGCGATAGAGCAGGATGCTTTCGTGCCCTTTGGAGGAGGATGGCTGCCCCTCGAGGCCATGTTAAGTGGGATAAATCAGACACACAAGCTTGCCTATCACATGGTTTCTCTTACAAGAGAAACTCAAAGTAAAGATAAAGAGGGAAATAATGGATATGTAATGGAAGGCAGATCCTGTGACCCTCAGAGTCGCCAAGGCTGAGGCCTGGCCCTCTGCTCATGACTCATGCTCAGAGAATAATGCCAGGAGGCTTCGCTGTCAGTCGCTGCACACCGCCAGGTGCATTCCCAAGAGTAGGCTGCGAGAATGTAACAGATTTTCCTCAGAGGAGCAGGGGAGCAAGAGGTGGTGGGAGGAAGAGGGACCGGGATAAGAAAGGAACTGGGATGTATTCTGTCCGCCCCCAACTTCCCACACGGAGCGGGAACATTAGGTACTATACACGAACTAATAAAATAAAATAAAAAATTTTTAAAGTTCCAACAGAATAGGGAAAGTAAGGTGTCCCCTAAAAAAGTGATAGGATTTTATGAAATGTTGATGTGGCATTCTGGCTTCGGTTTGTAATTGCTTGGTTTTTTATTTTTTGGTGGAACCAGCAACTGAACTCAGGCCTTTGGGCTTGCCAGGGAAGCACTTATTCCACGGAGCCATCTGCCTGGCCCATAATTGCTTGTTTTTAACACAAAGACTCAGCAGGGGAATGCACAGTTATTTGTGATTTGATCATCATGAATGTTCAAGCTCTTTTTGAAAACAAATGAACCAACTTCCTGGGGGATATTGTTAGGCCTGGAGATTATAAAAGCCTACTTTCTGCACCTCACATTCCTGCATAGGAATAAGGAGGGAAACAGAAAGATATCTGTAGGGATTGAGCCTCATGAGGAGGTCTGTACATGGCTCAGGTAAGGAAGACCCATTTCTCTTAAATGTTTGTATGACTCAGATGACTTGGAAGCAGGGTGTGATGAGACATAGGATCATGTGTGCGCCCATGTGTGTGTACGTGTGCATGTGTGTATGAATGCAAGTGTTTATATGTTTGTAAGCATGCTTGTGCTCCAAGCCAACTGGACTATGGCAACTGTTTTGAGTTCCAAGTTTCAGAAACTGCTAACCAGAATTGGTTAAAGGTAAAAGGAATGAGGGTCACAAACAGGAAGCAATGATTAGAACTAGAATGTTTGCTGCTGAGAAGCATCTGTATTTCCTCTTCTCCTAGACAACCCTGGAGGACGAAGGTTACAGTTGGATGGAGCTCAGCCTTCCTAAGGGTCCCTGCCCTCATGCTGAGAGCTGACACACAGGGAGGAGGCCACTGACTTGGGTTAGGGCCCTAGGGACTGCAGAGGCTGAAGAGCCATTAGGAACCTTCCGGTCACATATGCTGGGATGGGAAGGAATTATGACTCCAGGACATCAATAATAACAGTGTAGTTGAACTCGGCTTCAGAAATAATTTTGTAATACATATTTTTTTAGTTTAGGAAAGAATTTCCAAATCTATTTCAGAGGTCCTGTTGTTGCTTAGCCAGTCATGTCCTAATTTTTGTTCTGGCTTTGGAAATGCTAGTATGTTCATCTGGTTACCAGGCTGCTAACATCTGCTGTGGCAGCATCACACTTCATGTGACCCTCAGGGCCACCAGGGCTCAGGCCTGGCTCACTGCTCGTGACTCATGTGCTCAGGGGGAAATGCCAGGAGGCTTGAGCGTCAGCCACTGTACACACACTGCCATGCACATTCTCAAGAGTGGGCCATGGGCCCTGCCACCCCATATCGAGTTGGGGCCAGGTGCGCTCACCAGGCCTCTGCTCCAGTCCCCCACGGCTCAACGCCGTGGGCCCTGTGGGTCTCCATCCCTCTCATGACCTCTGTGCAGTCTTTGCCTGTTGTCACACAAGTGCTCCCAAAGTAAAACTCAAACCCTCTTTGCATCCTGCTCAGATGCTTTGAATGCTGCCCAGAAGTTTCCTAAATAAACTCCTTGCTATCACCCAGCATTTAGCCTCTGTCATAGACACTGGTACTGGGGAACATTTTTTAAATGTGCATTGATTTTGTGAAATTCTGATTGTATCCTTTTCAGAAAGGCTCCACTCTGCTCTGCTCAGGCAGCGTCTCCTGCTGCATTCTCCCTTTGTCTACATCCCTGGGAAGTTCGTCCACTCTTCCACCTCCCCTCCAGGGCTGGTGTTAGTTTCAAGACATCTTTTCTGATTCTCTCTGGCCTGCTGTCCTCTTCATGTGTCCTGTGTCCATCCCTGTTACTACAACTGTTCTGGGAGCTCTGGGTTTGTGTGTATTTGGGTGGCTTTTGCCACGGAGAGCAGACCTACCTCTCTCCCAAGTTCCTATAGATTTACTAACTGGCCATTTCATGTACATTGAACCCAGGGCCTTCACACTAAGCTACACCTTCAGCCCCTTTTTTATGTTTTGAGGCAAAATTGGCTAAATAGCCTATGCCGTGCTTGAATTTGCAATCCTCCTGTCTCAGCCACCCGCAGTTCTGGGGTTACAGGTGTGTGCCACTGTACCTGGTTATCATATTCACCCTTCTGTTTCTATAGTTTGGTCCAAGTAGACTGCAGAATGCTTCATCGGGGGTGACCAGAGACGAGGCATATAAACTTTTACTTTCTGATGCCTCCTTTTATTCTTTCAGCAAAATGGTCTCTTTCACTATCTTACTGTAGAATTATGGATGTATTAGATTACGAAACTTTTCACAGAGCAAGCCTTGCCTTTGCTTTGCCTGGGAAGAGACCCAAGGACAAGGAAATAAGGACTTACTGGGAACTGGACCAGTACCAGCACAGTGCTTGTGATCATAGAGAAACTTGGAACTTGTGTGTAAGGACTTTAATGATTCCAGGCACCTAGCAGTGAGTGTGGTGCTTGTAACATGATCTGAGTCTCTCTCTGGGCTGCAGGCGATGCTGGCTGACCTTGTCATCCACTTGTCACCCACCCTAGGTTTCCACACCCTGCATACCACTCTCGGTGTCCACTGCCTCCCTTTGCACAGCCTGCTGAATTATATTGATAATGGCATATTGCTTCTCACCGAAACAGTGGTTGAAAGGCTCCTGAAGGGTAAGAAAGAGGGTTTGTGTTTTCCAGCTAGGTAGCAACAGGACTAGCTTCCTGGGGGTGAGGCCTGTGTGGCCACATGGGCCTGACTACTCTCAGAAGGGTCGACATGGGGCTTAATGCCCCTCAGAGAACCTGCCACTCTTCACATATGAGCACGGACCCCCTCGCTTCCACTGGGCACTGGGCCCCAGAAGTGATGCAGCATTCCCAGAACTACTCTGTGGGTCACTGCAGAGGATCTCAGCCCTTCCGGTGTCCAGGGAAGGGGGACGTCTCGATCCACACAGCTGCCGGATTCCTTGTCTGTATGTGACAGCAAGGGATGGTGTAAGCTTGTTTCTCAGAGTGAAAGACTGGCGTATTTTCACTTATGCCCTCCGTCATCTCAGAGTCAAACTTTGAAAGGCCAGAAAAGCCAGTGGCAGACACAACACTCATGTGAACTGGCCCCTTCCATAAGGCCTGGCATTCCACCACTCAGGCGTCCCCTTATGGTATGTGAACAGATGGCATTTGGTAGTAGAGGCTGAAGCATTCGTTATTTCCCAAAGTAGCTACTGCTTTAAGTAAAGCCACTTTATGACGAGCAGCATGTTAGAGAAAAGTCAGTTCTCATTCAATCACCAACTAAAATTTTTTGAAGTGTGGTTATGTTAGCCTGAGGTTGTAAGGCTGGAAAAATGCATTACCAAAAGTCAGACACTCATATGTTAAAAACTTGGTAGGTGTTAAAGTGGGCATTTGCTTTGTTTGTCCAATCTAACTTTCTTTATTCAAGAAATAGTTTAAAATTTTTATTAGTGTGTGTTTGTAAGTACATAATATTACATTCATTGTGGAGAACTGAACATGTACATAACCCATCTTAATTATTTTTCCTCATTCCCCTCCACCCTCTTTTTAAAATTACTTTTGCCCAGCATCAGATTCATTTATGTAATAAATATTTATTTATTTATATAAATATAAATTTTTAAAATAAATCCTTATCAAGTTTATTATTATAAATTCAGATTAATTGCCAGACTAAAAGCCCAAAAAGCTATAAAATACACAGGACAATTGTACCAAATCAAGGTACACTTTTAGATACCTGCTGGATTACAGAAACTTTTGTTGCTTTTCTCTTTCTTTTTCCCTTTCCATCCCTAACTTTCTTGTAGATCTGGACAACACAGAGAAAAATGAAAAACTGAAATTCAGCATCATTGTACGGCTTCCTCCGGTAACCCTCAACTTTACTTTCCCCTAAACTTTGGCAAGATGCTCCTTCAATTTCTTCTTGTGAGCGGAGCATTAGCTTGCTTTCAGCTGCAAAATGATGAATCTTTCACTTTCCAGCCATTTCCAAGAATCCCATCCATCCCCACCCCTGTCCACTTTCCCCCTCGCTGGCACTGCCCCTGGAGAACATTTAGCTTTGTTCTCTTTTTAGGAAACCACACTGATAATTACTTCTGGGTTTGAGGAGGAGGGAGAGGGGAAATGTGTGCATTTGAGATTCGAAGTGATAAGAAATTGCAGTCCAGGTGAGGTCAGAAGGTTCTGGAACTCCGTTTCCTCCCCCTGTGTTTCTGCCAGCATGAACACACCCCCATATTAGAAGAAGAATGAAAAACATGAGGGAAATAGTTACAAAGGCACACCCTCCTCTTTTTTGTAGGGGACATTAGCTCTCAGGGTCACAAGTACTCTGAAGTTCCACAGGAAGGTCATACTCACTATCCAGGCAGCCATGTCTGCCGTTTAAGGACCTTAAGGCCTATACCTCTGTCACTGTCCTCCTTCAAATGGCTTCTGTGGCCTTTCTGGACCTAGTAGTCTTGTTTTGTAACAATCTCTCCCTCACAAGCTGACTGGAGCAAAGGTGAGAATCAAGAACTTAGCAAATTTTCTATAGCTCATTCTCTCTGGGGAAGTTGCTGAATATGCAGTTTCGTCTCCAAATGTAATCTCCCCCGTCCCACACTTAGGGAATTAAGATTTTTAAAGGCAAGACAATGGCAGAGATGTTGATTAAGCAAGGCTTCGATCTATAGTTTCCTGTCAGAATATCACTTCACACTGGTATGTGCATCTCCTGTTTTGAAGAGTAGCAGGTACACTCCTTTTCAGAAAAAGAAGTTGGTGGCGTCAGTGTATAACCTGCTTTCTTCAAGGTGGAGTAGTTTTTCCATCCTGAAGGAACATTTATTCAAATTTCAGAAGTATCCCTCAGAAGAGCCTGGCCTTTCCCCCAGGATCATTAAACATGAACTGTCTTTTAGAAAACTAATGCGCTGTTGTGGAAGAACACTTCTAAAATTGTGACTAAATCTGGGGTATAGTTAGAGCACAATGAGACACAGTCTGCTCTGTGGATTTTTCAATCACACGTAGCTCATGGGGCAGAAGATCTACCGGTTCTGGGATCACCCTGTGAGTGCCAACATCATCTCCCGGAACCACGTGGCACGGCTGCTTCACCACTATCAGAAAAAGGTGAGTGCGCAAGCGCATGGCCAGGAGAGGCTTTTGAGATCCTTTTGGCCTGTTTTGGTATACCTACATAACAGACAGAAATTCTAGTTCTTAACATTTTATTTAAATTTGAACTTCCTTGGGAGAATCAATTAATACCAGAAGTGGTTTTCCTTGTAGCCATGGAATTCTATGATCAAGTCTTCATCTGGTATAGACTTTCTGCCTCTGAACTACTTGATTGAAATTCTGACCAATCTGGAGTCCTCCAATCAAGGTAATTCACAGAGTTTCCATTTTATTCCATCTCCATGTCCACTGTTTTCTTTCCACTGCAGCATAGTGTGGTTCTTTCCCAAGTGACTCTTACATACAGAGAGGTCTGTATTGCAATTGGAAACAATTAGCAACACATCTAAATTACCAAGGCAATAATCACTCTTGAAGTTTTAAAAAAATTTAAAGGGTTTAAAACCTTGGTTGATGTGAAGGCTCTTTCTTGGAGCCAAAGTTTAGTGAAATTCTCAGAAAAATATGTTTTATTAAAATTAAAATAATTGTAATTCCAATAAACTGTGGAAGCAAAGTTATAAATATCCCACAGCTCCATGGTAATGTATTCTCTTTCTCTCTCCCCCAGCTTTCTGTAACTTCGAAGGGCATGACAATGTGGATGCAGAATTTGTAGAAGAAGCAGCTCTAAAACACACCACCATGCTCCTAGGCTTATAGAAGGGAAAATGTGATTGGATTTTTTTTTTTTTTTCAACATTTTAACTTTACTCATTAACCAGATTTGGGTTGGGAATTCTTTAGCTATACCTAAAAGTGGGTAAAATAGAATTTATTGTTGAATCATCTGAGTTTTAGTTTTGTACATGTTTGGGCAGAGCTAAGCTGCTGTGTCTCATTCCAGTTTTGAGCAGGTGATGAGCAGTCAAGTATAGAGAAATGACAGGCCAGCAAGACAGGAAACAGCATAAACAGTGCTCTCCCTGCTGGCTTAGTAAGCCAAAGCTAGCTTCTGTTGCACTCAGAAATAAAATCTGCTTTAAGAATGTTTCAGAAGTGTGAAGGCCCAGAACAGCGAAAACTAGATATATCAGTGAAGATAGCTTAAGCATAAAAATTCAGTGTTGCATGAAGAACATGACTTGGAAGGAGAATACTTTTAAAACTCTGGACTAAATCAAATCTGCTATCTCTGATACAGAATAACTTGTAACATATAATGATTTTGTACATATAAGTATTTAGAAGAAGGTTTGTTTTTGTGATGGCTCAGATGGAACTGTATTTAATTTTTCTATATTTATAAAAAGTTTGGTTAAATTGTGTCATTAGTCAGTCATTGGCTGGACTCTTCCTGCTATTTGAGCAGCCTTTGGACTTGAGCTGGAATCCTGAGCCCAGGAACCCAGAGGAGCCTCTGAGGGCCCAACTGGCACCTAACTGCACCTTGATGGAGCCAAATCAGCAATGCACTGCTGATGCTTTCTCTTGAGAAGGACTTTTTTTTTTCATTCCCACTTTTTTTGATTTCACACCTAGATTGCTCCTGTCTCTTCTTCGGGTCTAATGAGTGGGATTATATTTGAGACAAACAATGGGACTGCCTCACTGTTCATAACCCTTTAACAATTTGCCATTCATAAAATGATAAAATTAGAACTCCTTGGTATAGACTTTCCAAAACCCTGACCTTAATAGGACAAACATTCTGTTGCAGCTGAGGGAGCTCTCTGGGTCTTGACCACCTCTTGGGGCTATTCCCAAGGCTTGCTCATGCTATCTCCCCACTTGGTAACCCTCTCCACATGTTAAGATATCCATCATGCATCAGGGCCAGGTAAGAAGTCTACCTGGCCAACGTGACTCATCCATAAGGCTGACACTGACAAGAGATCTATAAAGTGTGGTACAGGGTTACAGGACAAACCCTATATAACATTTCTTGTTATGTAGATCTTGCTTTAACTCGGTCTTAACCATCCAGCAGAAAAGTACAAAAATGGAGGTATATAATATAAAAAGTCCTGCTTTTTTTTTTTTTTTTTTTTTTTTTTTTTTTTTTTTTTTGGTACTGGGGATTGAACTCAGAACCTTGTGGTTGTCAGGCAGGCACTTAGGCTTCTGAGCTGTCTGTCTCCCCAGCCCTAAAAAATGGAGGTATATAAAGTAAAGTCATATATACTGAGCTGTGAATGGCTCAAGTCAACAACTTCTGTGGATAACCCACGTCTGGTGTGGACTGCTGATCTGTACTGGGTTGTTTTATTTAAAAAAAAAAATATATATATATATATATATATTTAGCTCTCCATGTTCTGAAAATCTGTAACATACATATTGTTGTATGTTACCCTGTTTATGTCATTTTTTTCTATTTGCTTTTGCTTCTATTTTTCACTCTTCAAGTTAAAATACAAATAAATAAAATAAAAAGAAAAAAATAAAATAAAAACAAACAGACAAAAAAAAGAAGGCTACCTGGCCAAGGTCTAGGCTGTTGCAGCACATGGAGGCACCTGCCTTCTATAACCGCTAGCACACCCTGTAATATTTTACTGTCCAGCCTTTTGTGCATTTAAGATAAGTACTATAAAATTATTATGTAATATCTGAATTTATAAGAAAGATAAGTCAGGGCATGAACATTTTCCAGAATTCTTTTTTTTTTTTGGTGGAACCAGGGATTGAACTCAGGCCCTTACACTTTCCAGGGAAGTACTTATTCCACAGAGCCATCTCCCTGGCCCCTAAGAATTCTTGTAAAGCGTAATTATAAATTTACTTCAGGGTAGGCTTCCCTCTGCTTTTAATCTGATTTTGTTTTACCAACATGAATTTCCAGCGCTACATACTCCTCACCAGTCAGTTGTCCCTTTGGACACTGATGGCATTTTCCTTTTCAGCTAGTCATTCTGTTGTTTTAGAGTGCACGTATGCAACGATATTGGTTTTTCCTCTAGTAAAGAACACTGTGCTTTCACACCTCATTGAAAATTTATTTAATCTGCACTTTTACAGCACTTTGCATACTATGTATTTCTAAATGTCGGTATAAAGAATGGAAAGGAATTATGGGAGTGATTCAATTATATGCTTTGACATAACTACAGAACGACTCTTATGTCCTACTGGAACACAATGAAAAAGGTAGTAGTTGGTGATTACAACAGCAAACTGTATCATCCCCTGGTTGGCTGTATCTTATTTGTCTTGATTGTAGAAGCAGTGCGTGGACATTCTCCAGGTGGAGGAGAGAAAACACCTGCTAGTATCCTCTCTCTGAGGGGCCTCTCACACGTTCAGATTTCGATTGGCCTTATAACAGGTTTCCTTATGTGCCTCATGTTGGCTCCAGGCTCGCTGGGCTTAAATGGAGCCAGAGCACCATATGGTTTGGGCAAAGGCAGAGTAGCCTCTGCTTCAGGGAAGTAGGCAGTAGGACGCTGTTCTGCAGTCGTGTAAATGCCACTGGGCATCTGGCGATTCTCTGTTTCTAGCAACTCCTAGGAGTAAAGAAGGAGTTTTCCATCAGTTTTCATCCTTCACTCCCAAAAGACACAGCTGGGTCTGCATAGCCCTGGGCTGTGCTGGCTGGGGCCCCAAACAGGTCAGGAAATTGGACAGTCCCCATCCATGGGTGCATTGCTTAAGGGACATATGGCTGCTGGGGTGAGGGTTTATCAGAGCTGCTCAGTGAGCTCCAACAGCAGCATTTGTCACCAAGCCCTGCTTTCACATTTGGGGTGAAATCAGACCATATATTTTTTCTGGGTAAGCTTCCCATAGGCAAACATCACAATGGGAAAAATAAGAGGCATGGAAACAAGGGAGAAAGTTGTTTAGCAGGTAGCTCTGAGCCTCAGGGCTTTGCAAGTCTGCCTGTGTGCCTCTGGAACAGAGTGATTTCTTGGGCATCATTTGGAACTCAGTGTACCAGAGGCAGGTGAATGACAGTGGGGCACTGAATTCCCTGTAGTGTATATTCCCAGTTGCCATGACAATTACAAGTCAGACCATATGCTCAGGTGCCCATTGGGAATGTGTGTTTTTCTTGAGTTAAAAAGTGAACAGTGGCTCTTTTTTCTTTTTTGCAGAACCAGGGATTGAACTCAGGCCCTTGTACTTGCCAGGGAAGCACTTATTCTACTGAGCCATCATCCTAGCCCAGAACTGTGGCTCTTTTGGGGACATCTAGACTTGTGTGTCCAGGTCATCTCTTTGGGAAGAGATGCCTAGCTTCAGTCATAAACTAGTGAAAGGATATAGAGCCAGGCAGAAGAACTTGTGCTAAACTTGTGCTGCTTCTTTGGGCCATTCCAAGTAGTAAACTTCTAATGATTCTTGGGAATACATGTGTAGAGGAATGAAAAATTTTCTCATATATAGGTTGAGTATCCCAAATCCCCAAATCTGAAATCGGAAATGCTCTGAATGTGCTTTGAGCACTAACATGATGCCACCTGGTGATAGACTACTGTTGAAGCAAAGGTGCAGTAGAAAAACTATATGGAATGACCTCCAGGCTATGTGTGTACAGTATATATGGAACATGAGTTTCATGTTTACCCCTTAGGTGCCATCCCTAAGATGTATCACTCCAGGTGTGCAAATATTCCAAAATCAGAGAAAATCCCCAACACCTCTGGTCCCAGGATTTTGATGACACACTCAATCTGTATCACAGGAGGACTGAGCTCCTGGAAACAGCCCTTCCTGGCACATTCAACAAGTGCAATATGACAGCCAAAGCTTACCTGGGATCTCTGAGCCACTGCCAAGGTGTACATCTTCTCATCGCGGAGAACCTTCAGCCACTGCGTCTCAATCTCTTTATTGAGCGGCAGACCCTTCTCTATCCTAGAACTGCAAGAGAAGATGAATTCTTCCTTCTCCCTGACTTCCTTTTGGAGTTCAATGGTCAAGGCTTGTTTCATGGACAGCTCAGCAATGACAGCCATCATTTTTTCAGTAGCATCTTTGATCTTTCTCTGGTAGCCATTCATCTAAAAGTAAAGAGACCAAGGCTTAGTTGGTGTACGTGTTCCTTGGAGACTTGAAGAAAAAGCTGAACTGCTGGCTGTCTGTGGGAGTGGGGGATACTCTTGCCAGAGGGAAGGAGGGTTAACTGGGATTTCACAGGAAATCGGAACTGAAAGAGACTGCAGGGCTTCAGCCCAACATCCTGGCTGTGTAAAGAACAAGGAAAGAAAAGAAAAAGAAAGAAAAGAGCTCAGTGGATTAAAGTGCCTGCAAGCAGGCTCAGGAGCTAGGGGTTTGATCCCTGGGCCTGCTGTGCCGGCCCTGCCCCTGAGCGCCATGAGACAGCAATTGAGACTGGGCTTGGTGGGGCACACCTGTAATCCCAGCTCTTGGGAGGCTGTAAACAAGAGAATCACTATGAGTCTGATCTAGTAGTGAGACCCTGAACACCCTGTAGACCCTTCCCTAAAAATACAAAAAAGAAAAAAAAAAAGAAAGAAAGAAAAGGGGAAAAGGAAGAATAGCTAGTTACTATAGTCAAGATAAACAGCACTGAGGAGAAAAGTTTAGTGTCTGTTTCCAAGGGGAAAAGGAAAGGAGAAAGAGTATTTTTGCTCAGCTGTGGCTTAAGTTGTCACTTATCAGTTTGTTCCTTGCCCAGCTGTGCTGCAGAGCCTTCCTGGCCTGTCAGTGCCACCCTTGCATTTCTCTAGTGAGATGGGTGCCTCCCAAGGAGTCCGCCAGCAGCTTGGACAAATCCACCCTCAGTGAAGAATGGCTTCCCGCCAAGAAAGGGAAATTCTCTAAAAGGCAGGCAGCTTTGCAGATGCGTGGGTGGGCCAGCTCAGCCAGTGCTCCTGAACTTTCCAATTTCATGAGGAAAAGTTGCGAATTGTGCAATTGCTGCTGGACTGATCAGTCTATTAGTGGAGGCCAGAGCAGAAATGCAAAAGTCAGATTAAAATAGTGACAATAGCCTGATTTTACTACCATTTCCTACTTACTGTGTCAAAATAGTTTCCAGGATAGGCCTGTTTACTCATTCTGAACTTTCTTCTAGATCCTGTTATGTGCCAGGCATTGGGGAAACTAGAAGGCGGGGGGAATCTACTGTTTCCCACCAGAGCCCCCTGTGTGTGTGTTGGGGGGCAGATGTCCCTCCCCACATCACAGCATCATCTGCTGGGGATGGTGTGTCAGCTTCTCTATGTCCCTACCCTCAGGTCTACCTTGGTGGCTTCTGGGATCCACAGTGCAGTCAGGTGTAGGCATAGGACTGCTCTTCCCTCTCGGGTCCCCTCTATTTGCGGGTTCTCTCTGGGAGGAGCAGTCCTTTCTACTCATACCACAGATAGCAGAGGCCATCTATTCAAGAAGAACTAGAAATGATTTACTTTGTGTGTGACCTGACAAAGATGACAGTTGTCATAGCTGAGCAGTTTGCTTTGGACAATTCTGAGTCCTATGATGTTGTTATGTTTCTCTGGTCCTAGACCCAGATCTCACCAGTGCTTCTCAGTAGTCAGGAGAAGAAAGGTAACACAAGAGTAGGGGAGAAGAGTGTGGGCAGGGCCCCACGCTGACCTTCTTGGCCAAGTGCAGTGTGTCCATCTTGCAGGCCTCCGTCTTGCTGTAGAGCCTGTCTGTGAGCCGGCAGATCTGTTCATAGATGAAATCCTTCTCCAGTAACTGCGTCTCCTTCTTGGCCAGCTGCAATTCCAGCTTCAGTTGAAAATAATTTCATTAGGAAGAAAAAATGTCACAGGAAGCCCAGATTCCTTTCCTCCTTAGAGTGCTATCTGGTCCCTCCCAAGCCCCTGCTGTGGGGCTGTGGGGCCACAGTCCCTTCTCAGTGGTTGAAATATCTTTGGAAAGTGGGACTGAGCAAGGCAAGACTCCCTGCCCCTGCTCCCTCCAGAGCTCTGAGAGTCCCCATAGTACACCATGGCCACCCAGCTCTGTCTGTGCTGTGTGCTGCCAATGCTCTGAAATGGTCCCACTAGGAAGACAAGTCACCCATTCAAGAAGGCAAAATTGCTTCTTCAGGCCAAGACAGAAATGTGCTTTTGGAATCTTGAAACCATTGCATTTTAACTTCTTTTGCAAAGAGCCTCAATCAGGCTGAGCACTTTCTAGATTACAACAAAAGGCTGAGTGGCTGGGAGGATGAAGACAGGCGTGCCAGCCCAACTGGAAACAGGTCACAGGCACATGATGTGGAATTATTGTCGAAGAACAAAGAAACACCGTTTTAAGAAGAGTCTTTACCTCATCTAATTTTTTGATCATTTCTTCGTGGGTCAGATCTTTCCCTGGAAGAAGGCGGGTTCTGTTCTTACCCTCAGGGTTTATAAACTCTTTCTCCAGGTCTTTTATTCTGTCTGTACACTGTGAAAACTATTAAACAAGAAATAAACATTAGCTTTAAAACTAACTCTTTAGCTTGGCAATCTTAAAATTGCATCATGAGAGTGTCTAGAGTCTCTCAGCAGGACCAAACCCTGCAAGGGAGGAGAACTCTGCTGTTTCACACCCTCGTCTGGGACTTGGGATTTCATGTTTCTGTTCACACATGGGGCCATGAGGACAATACCTAGATTATTATTATTATTATTATTATTATTATTATTATTATTATTTTTGGCGGAACTGGGGATTGTACTCAGACCCTTGTACTTGCCAGGGAAGTGCTTATTCTACTGAGCCATCTCCCAGGCCCCGAATACCTAGATTTGACTGTGTAAGGCCAGGCAGCATCAGGCTTCTGAGCCAACAGAGACAAAGCTTGGGGTGCAGTGTGGTTGCTCAGCTCCAAATATGCAGCTCTTTGTTGGAGATTGCAACAAAGATCAGAGCAGCACTCAGAACACCGAGGGCCAATGTGGAACCCTTCACTGGCAGTAAGCTTAATGGTATCTCAAAGAAGAAAGAAGCCATTGAACAGCCTCAGCCCTTTGTGTATTTTTTGTAAATTCCTTGTTAGGGTCTTATGAGTCAACTAAACATCTGCTGACTCATTGGACACGAGGTGGGTGAGGACCTTGACTACGCTCAAGAAAGAATGGTAGCCGCACTGAGCTTTGGTTTGGTAAAGAGAGAGGTGGCGCATGGCAACAACCAAGAGGCAAAATATTCAGCTTTCCTGAGGAATTTTTGAATGATTAATGGAATCGCTTATTCTCTTCCCTTCAACTGCCACACGGAAAGAGAGGGCTCAGGTTTGTGGATCTGAGCCATAGAGTGAGATCATATATTTGACAGCATGCCCAAGAGTGACACAGGTAAAATTTTAATTGGTGTTCCTCCTTCCTGTAAAAGGAATTTTAAATGATGAAATAGTGTTTTCTTTTGTTGATCTGGATATAGAATTGAAGTATATGTGCAATCAAAAGCCTGTGGCAGGATACAAAATCAACATTAAACATTTATGTTTTTTGTATACACCAGTAATAAACTATCTGAAAAAGAAATCAGGAAAACCATTTAGCTGAGAAAGAAATCAGGAAACTGTTCTAGTCATAACAGCCTAAAAAATAAATCCAACCCAACCCTTAGTGTTCAGTCTAACACAGGAGGTGCTTGACCTCTACACCGAAAATCACAGAATGAAGAAAGACATTGATACTCTAGAAGGTGGGAAAGACTACCCATGTTCATGGATTGGCAGAATTAGTATATTAAAAATGGCCATATTACCAGAAGCAATCTACAGATTCCATTCATTCCCCATCAAAATTCCAATGCTGTTCTTCCCAGTGCTAGAAAAAACAGTTCTAAAATTTATATGGAAACACAACATACTTAGAACAGCCAAAGCAGTCCTTAGCAAGAAGAGCCAGGCTTGGAGGCATGACAATACCCAATTTTAATTTATACTACAAAATCATAGCAACAAAAATATCACAGTACTAGGCACATGGAGTTGCACACTGTGGCTGGCTCCTGTACTTTAACATGCTGGGAGCTTGAGTCAGGAGGATGGCAAATTTGGGCCCAGCCTGGGCAACTTAGTGAGACTTTGCCTGAAAATAAAATAAAAATAAAAATAAAAGTAGGAATAGAAATGACTGAGAATGTAGCTCAGCTCGAAGGCCTTCAGTTCAATCCCTAGTACTGAAGGGGCAAAAAATAAACTAATGGAATAGAATGGAGGACACAAACCCCACACCACCATAGCCACCTGATTGTTGAAAAGGATGCTAAGATATATAATGCAGCCTCTTTAAAAAATGGTGCTGGGGTAGAACACTGAAACTAGACCTTCATATCTCACTCTGTATGAAAATCCAAAATGTCTCAAACACGTAGGTATAAGACCTATTGTGGCTTGTGTGTAGTGTTTTTGGGAGACATCAAAGGTGGAGATTGGTCAAATGTATGAAAGCAGGACTAGGCCTCAGTGTCTAAAGCAGTTAAGCTACCTCAGTTCTGAGAAAAACATCCTTCCTGGTTAAAGGTCAGCTATTAGTTGTTTGGCAACTTTGTGTCTTGTAAATTTGCAAAGGTATAAATAGATGCCCCTACTGTTGTGCTGCAGGTTATTTGCCAGTCAGGCAATGGGCCACCACCTGACCCAGCTCTTGTCTTCTTGTCTATCTTTTCCTCATGCCTGCACCGTTTCTCTTTGGGGTAGCTGGGAGACCAGTGGAGCCCAGTGGTGTTCAATCTAGCTGCCTCCCCACAAAGCCTCATGTGGTCGTAGCAGGCTTTTTTAGAGGTGGCTGGGTCTACTGTGTGTGATGGGATGCTGGGATTGAATCATGGGGCACAACTAGGATTAAGGGTGTGAATGTTTTTGTCTTAGTTACTTCTCCATTGCTAAGACAAAATACCCAACACCCAGTGTGAAAAGGGGGGAAAGGATTATTGATCCTTTTCAACAATCAGGTGGCTGTAGTGGTGTGGTTTTCGTGTCCTCTATTCTATTCCATTAGTTTATTTTTTGCCCCTTCAGTACTAGGGCAGGTAATCTGGGTAAGATGTAAGGGACAGAAAGAGGCTGTCACTCTCTGGCTGCTACTTCCCTGCTGGCTGCCTTCTGCCACCCTGCCTTGGAGCTAGCTGACAGGACTGAAACCTTTAACATGCTGTGAGCCAAATAAACTTTCCCCTCTTTCATACTGGCTGTTGGGTATTTTGTTTCAGCAATGAGAAAAGTAGCTAAGACAAAACCTGAAATATTGAAACTGTTTGAAGAAAACATAGAGAAATACTTGAAGCCATAGACACAGTCAAAGACTCCCTGAATAGGACTTTTTTTTTCTGAATAGGACTCTTAACAGTATAGGAAGTAATAGCAAGAATCCAGTGAGACCACATCAAATTAAAAGATGTCTGCACAGCTATAGAAACAACCAGTGGAGGGAGGACATCCTAGAGAATGGGAGAAAAATCTTTTCCGATGACTGTTCCAACAGAGATTAGTTTCTAGAATATAGAGAGAACTCAGAAAACCACACACACACATACACAGCCCAGTTAAAAAAAGGGCAAATGAATTGAACAGATGTAAAAGAAGTACAAATGTTCAATAAGTGCATGAAAAACTGTTCAACATCTTTAGCCATTAGGAAAATGCAAATCAAAGCTACATTAAGATTCCATTAGATCCCCGGCACCACATGCTGTGCTGGCCCTGCCCCCAGGAGCTGGCCACTGAGACCAGGGGTGGTGGCACACACCTGTCATCCCAGTGCTGGGGAGGCTGAAGACAGGAGGATCACTATGAGTCAGAAGCTGTGTAGTGAGACCCTGTACCAAATACATTAACTGAAAATCAGCATGCAGGTTCCTCAAAACACAGCAACTACAACAAAACAGAGCCCCTCTTGGACCCTGCTGCACTACCCCCTGGGTTATCCCCTAAGGGATTACAGCCAGTATATGAGAGCAGTCTCATTTGTACCGTGACTGTGACACAGAACCGGCATCAGTGCCCACAGCAGATGAACGGATAAAGAAAACCTGACATATGCACACTGGTGTATTAGCCATGATAAGGAATGCAGGTAGGACATCCTCAGGGATGTAGATGGATCTGGAGTAAGCCAGACAGCTGTGGCACGTTCTTCCTTGTAAAAGCAGACTTCCTTGAATGGAGCTGTTGTTCCTAGGAGCAGGAGGGGATGATTCGTGATAACCCTCAGATTGCTCAGTTGGACAGAAACCCTTCTAAGTCTCGCAAATGCCAGCAGAAAAGGGAAGACCCCACTGCAGCTGTAACAAATATAACAGGATGTGACTGACTTGGGCCTGAGGACAGAGTCCAAACGTGACTTGCCTAGAGCTGGCACTGTTGTCACCTTTGCCTCTTGTCCTTTTAGGCACATGCGATCAGTGGTCACCACACAACCACATAGTGAGTGCAGCGTGCACATTAAAGGAGACTTTATACTCGGCCTTCCTAAGCTTAGAATTAATCTGGGTAGACTAGCAGGTGACTGCTAATCCTTTGTGTGCAGTTTTCTACTGATTCATGCTCATGGTGCAGCAGGATACCGGATATTATTAAATGCATTTCCCTTGTGGGCAAGACTGAAATTCATTGTGACAGTAGTAACTATTTTTATCTAATGAAATGCTAAACATTTTTCCTACAAACAATTTTATCCATTTGACAGCAAATACTGGTTTGAAGTGCAGGCAGGGATGTGAGGGTGATCTGGCTACAACATCTGTCACTCATTGATCGCCAGGGTTGAACTGAAGGCAGTCTGGTTTTAGATCTTATTGACTTTATGTTTTAGAGACAAGGTCTTATTATGTATTTCAGGCTGTCCTTGAACTCACTACAGAACCCAGGCTGGTCTTGAATTTGTAGCTTATCCTCCTGCCTCAGCCTCCTATGAGATGGGATTACAGGTGTGCACCACCATGCCCAGCTCTATCTTCCTGATTTTAAAGTCCTTTTGTAGGGCATATTAATAGTCAAGGATGGGCAAAGATAGGATGAGGCTGTGTTTGGAGAAAGAATTGAAGAGGACCAAATTACTCCATTAGATGGAGACAATTATGGAGCTCCTGGCAGGCAACATGGATGGAAGGGAAGACCAGCTAAGAAAGGGTGAGGTTGGGCCACTCCCCAGAGTGGCTCCTGAGGACTCTGCAGATGGTGGGTGGACTACGGACCCCACACAGCACGGCCTCTTGTCTTCAATGAAACCTGTGCAGACAAAGGCCTTGTGCAGAAGCCTTGTGCAGGTGTGGACAGAGGAAGGCGACAGCATGGAGTTTGCGGCACAGAAGTGGGATGGGCCCTGCGGGGGCTGGTGAGGGGATTCCCAAAAGAGCCACAGAGATCCTGGAGTGATGCTATGGGGCCAGTGGGCACTGTGCCAACTCCTCTGAAACCAAGCTTCACCCGCTGAAGGAACAGAAGTGCTTGTGGCTAAAACTGAAGCACACACCAGAGCCAGGAGCCGGGTGGATTTGCAGAGCTGTAAGGTGATGCCACCTGCACAGACACACCTGAAGGCACGCCATGTGAGCAGACCATGCCCTGCTACACCAAGTCCTGGCCTGGGAGACCCG
This sequence comes from Ctenomys sociabilis, assembly GCA_004027165.1. Classification (NCBI taxonomy): domain Eukaryota; kingdom Metazoa; phylum Chordata; class Mammalia; order Rodentia; family Ctenomyidae; genus Ctenomys; species Ctenomys sociabilis. The sequence continues at coordinate 2,427 of PVKA01008300.1, read as the reverse complement.
GGACTGTGTTTACAGTGTACAAAGCATTTCCCACGCATGCAAGAAAGAACGGAAGACTCTTTTAGATGCTCTATCATTTTAAGGTTAATTCTTAACATTCCTGCAGATGGAATTTTCTTCAAAATTTTTGTACTTTTCCAAGATTTCACTGACCAATATGTCTTAATTTTATAACCAGATAAACACCAAAAGCTCATCTGATGTTTTAGAATAATTATAGATCAGAATTTGTTCCTGTTACATTGAGTTAATAGGAAAAGTTTAGGCCAGGATTTTTTTTTTTTTTTCCTTCTACTAAGGAAAAAAGAAACTATTACATGTGAAAATAGAAGCCTTATATTCATGTTTTAGTTTTTTTGCTATTGTATGTTTGAATTTTTTAGACTTGATTCCACTTTCCAGAGAGGCCTTGGCCAGGGCCAAGTTACCAAATAATAGAGGAATTACAGAGGAGAACAAGGCTCTCATTGTATGGGATTGGAAGTGAAGAAGCAACAAGCTCCATGCCAGAGAGGCCAGGGCACCAAGCCTAAGGGCCAGATGTTCCCCAAACTCTTTCCAGTGAAAGCAGAGCCACGCCAGGCCTGAGAGCCTGGAGTCCTGAGGTCTAGGGAGAAGCCTGAACTCACATGCTTTGGCACTGAGTTAGGGAGAGGGAGCGAGGAGGCCCAGACCTGCCCCGCCTGCAGCATCACCTGAATCTGGAGCACGGCCAGCCCCTCATCCAGGGTCCTCTTCACTGGCAGTAGTTTCTGTGACACGTGAATCTGTCTTTGCTTCTCTGCAATCTTCAACTTCATGAAGCGGATCTTTTCCTCCAGGATGTGTATTTCCATTTCCCCGTCGAGTTTCAGCTTTTCTTGGATGTCTATTTTTTCATAAAAAATGGCCACTTCCTCTTCCCGCTCTATCAGCTGGACACCACTGTGAGGCAAATTCAGAGGAAGAGGCTTACTTGGGTGCTGAGGGCACTGTGTAATTAGCATTGTACTGCCCTCTGGCTTTGGGGACAAATTAGGCCTGAGTGCCCAGTAACTCCAGAGTTGGGCAGTTGGGCAGTGGGTCCTTAGGCTGTACCCTGGTTGGGCCGGGAGCCCCTCAGCTCTGAGGCCATCATGGTCCTGCAGGTCCCAAAGCCTTTCCTGGAATGGAAAATATGACCTTCCTAGTGCATGAACAAAATGGTCACATGCTCTGACTTTCTGCAGACTGTGTTTTGAGGATCCGACTTACCAACCAAGCCAGGGCCACATGCACGTAGGCCCAGGTGGGCCGAGGGGCCAGAGAATGCATTTCTGCTCTGTCTGACCTGCCAGGCCCATTAGATTCTTTTAAAGCCAAAGCTTTCCGGATGCTAATTTCCCCATAATCAGGCAAGCAGCAGCCCTTTGTAAACCTGTAGGGGGAATTGGACCGGATGGCCCTTCCTTGAAAGGAGATGGTGTGAAAAAGGCAGAGATCTTCTAATCCCAGAGCTTTTAATCACCCAAATGCTTTGATTCATGCCAGGGGCCAATTTGGATGAGCCCCCCTAACCCTTACAAATAAAACCCCACCAGCCCTTTAAACAGGGCTTTTCTTCTAGGCACTAGTGGTCTTCTCAGCAACTGCAGAGCCATCACCTAGAATTCCACATGTTTACATTCACTCCTTTCTTCTCCCTTCAAACACACGCACACACTTGGCTCAGTATTTTGTCCCATTCTCTGTCAAAATCTTCTCACGACCAAGTTCTCCTAACAATAGAAGCTGGGAGCAGCTTGACTACCTTTTTATCCTCTCAGGGTTGAAAACTCCAATGTGTTACAAGGAGTAGCTCACAATCAGAGTTTAGTTTAAAAAGTCTGCTGCCAGGTAGGTTTCTCTGTAATCGCACATGCTAGTTTCTCAGAGCATAAGCAACTTGGGCCGCTAAAATAGCAAACTGATGAATGACATAATTGCAGTGTGAAGAAATTTGCTGTTCCTAAAGGTCTTATGTACTTGAGAAAGTGAACTGGGACAGCAGCTTGAGAAATGTAAGTCCAACCTCGCCACCAAACTGGATGCAAGGTCCAAGGACTTATTCATGTCAGCTTTGTGGAAAGAATTTGATGCTCTCAGAGGCATCCTGAACAGTAGTCTGAGGAAGAAGTACTCTGATCTTCAAGTGAGCAGCTCCCCAAACCCCCTCTGTTTTGCCTGTTTCTTTTTTTTCGTCTTTTTGAGACAGGGTCTCACTATGCAGCTCAGGCTGGCCTTAAGCTCACTTTGTAGCTCAGGCTGGTCTCGAACTCATAACAATCCTCCTGCCCCAGCCTCCCAAGTGCTGGGATTACAGGCGTGCACCACCACGCCTGGCACGCCTGTTTCTTTTATAAGGATGACATTTCTAATCTCCAGGCAAAGCAGCATCTTCTTTCCCAAAGCTCTTGAAGCCCCACTGGC